>JACEVL010000511.1:655000-662500 GCA_020284085.1 Aporrectodea caliginosa | reverse complement strand
ATTCAGTCAGGAGAGGAGAGGAGAGGGAGAGAGAGAGGAGGAGTTCGAGGAGTTCGGAGAGGAGAGGAGATCGTATAAGTCCGTCCGTCCGTAATTCCGAAGAAGGGTCGGTCAGACGGACACAGATATACGATCAGATAGAACACAGACATATTATATGGCGTAAACATACAGGGAAGACGGACAGTGCACGCATAAAGCCATGTTGACAAACAGGATGAACACAACATGCATAGGCAGACAAACAGGATGATATACACAAAGCCATAGGGACACACATAGACGGGGTATACACACACATGTCTTTAGGTATACGTCCATAATGTAGGCCCTATGACATAAGACAATATTTGTACATGCGATATATTCATATACTGTAGATATGCAATAGTCATAATAATTATGCAGATTATCCATATATTATGGCATTGACCGAATAGGTATAGGTTGGTCGGTCGGTCGGTCGATGTCTCTGGGGCAAAGGAAGATTTGATCCACTCCTTAAATATTTATTCATTTCGCAATCATTTCTGCGTAGATCCATTTCGTGTCGACCGCGGCCGATATAATTACTATTATTATGACCGTGAGATACGGAACACGGTGACGCGTGCGCTGTGATTTATCCGTCGCCTGTGGCCCTGCTGCAGCAACCCAAGACCGTCTTAGCAGCCTGTCTATTAGGCTCCATGCGCCAATCTAAGGCTTACGTCGGTCTAAAAAGATTCAAGGTCGATACGACATTCAATCGCCGTGCAAGATATATTTATGCATTATAGGGTGGCCCAAACTTACATGGGGACACTTTTGTTAAACATGCTGCCTCACAAGGCTGTCATTATTGTTCCACTTGACAAGAAGACTCTGTGTTGAACAAATTCAAGAGATATGAGCATGTTCAGAGGTCGCTCCTTTTTGACACTTCTTGTAGAAATCAAAAAAATTGTGCATTCATTCATTCATTCATTCCGGATATTTATATAGCGCCTCCAACAAATTCAAGAAACCTACTCAGAGGCTGCTCGAAGGCAAAAGTACGTGGCTGACCAGTTGCAAGTAAGTAGAGTTGTCACATTCAATGATTTGAAGCTTCTTGCGCAGTTTTATGAATAGTCGTCGCGTGTCATCAGAGAAGCAACCGTGGAGACACCAAGGTCGCTGTCGTGAAAACCCCTAATGAAACCTGCCTAATCCGCTATCCATGAAACGGCTGGACAGGAAATCCTTCGAGTATGCCACACACCACTGGAGGCGTATGTCACAAGAGTATCTTCAAAACTGTCCAAAAGTTTGCATACAGGCTCATGTTTTCATGTGTAATAAGGGCAGCCCGGTGGAGCCATGCATTTCCAACTTTTATTTTTTGGGCCACCCTAATATACATACACATCGAAGTTCTGCACGTATATACCCTGTGTGATTTATTGGACCAACTTCTGCAGAAGGACCTCACGTAGTAGCATTCGGAGAGAAAAATCTCCGAAATCAAACGGAACAATGTGATGGATGACTGGTACATTCAAGGGCACCGTTCACATCGAATAGCTCAGCTAGATTCCGTTAGATTGAACTAAATGCAATTATAGACAATGGCGTGTACACAAAAGTTTGATATTGATATATATACACACATATATAATATATGTTATATATATATATATCGAACATCATGTAGGTAGACCTACATAGACATAGTCCTGTATATATGTATATAGTTTTGTACAATTATCTATGCATGGCGTTCCTTCACATGTCGGTACATTGTGTATGCGAACGATGTCTTGTATAGAATAAGTGAGGCCTGGCAGAGAACTGAATGCCTTGGACGCCGTCGGATGCAATCGAGACTCGACCATAAGGCTTGCAGCAGCAGCAGCAGCAGCAGCAGCAGCAAAGCAACAACAACAGCACCGCCACCGCCACAATCAGCAGGAGGAGGAGGAAAGAACCGCTGCTGTTCGTCCGGTATTCGCCTGGATTTATTGCTCTGCCAGAATTCGCAAAGGCTTTTGCCATTTAAGAGAAGAGAAATACAAAGACCGGCGCACGACAGGCAGCCAAACAGACATTCGATCAGCCTACGCGTGGGGCGTGGGCCCCTTGCATATGTTAGTAATAAGCCTAAGAGAGCCAAGCCGAGCGGAACAGAGGAGAACAGAGGAAAGCAGAACAGAGAAGAATGTAAATGTACCCTTTTCCCATAGCGACCGTATGATATAATAGCCATATTATGGCTTCATCTTTGCTCATCATTCAATGAATTGATTGGGTGAGATCCTTCACCACCGCTTGCCCGTTTGAATGGGTACCTCTGATTGGTGTTCACTGCGAGAGGCGCTATATAAATTGATAGATAATCTACAATGCAATACAATACAATACCTCATTTAAGGTCCCCGTGTATGGACCGTGCTAACCCGAGATTTAAATCTCTGAAATTATTAAGAGCGCTCAGCACAGGCTGACTAGCATAACAGAGCACAGCACAAGGAAAGCAAGGAATAGCAGAGCAGAGCAGAGCAAAAGGTAAAGGTAAAGAATAGGAAACAATCATTTACTGTACACTAGTATACATGTAGAAAAGGAAATCATATATACACTAGCATATATAGGAAAGGAAATCAGCTATTGTACACTATAGCATTATAGGAAAACAAGCAGCGTGAAATGGCCACATCTCCCAGGGATTATGTCACAATATTCTAGTCAGAGGTATGCCTATACATGTACCGTTGAATATAAAATGGTTCTGCGGGGACTCGAGAACTCAAGCATGGGCCATTGGACAATCAGGAACATTCTAGGCTTCGACTGCACTGATGTCTCATATAAACAGACGGTTCAGTTACAGAATGAAGATTAATCGCGTTCACAATCGTCGTTAAACCGTTAATTTCCGACACGACTAATTCGTTTATTAGATTACGATTAAACTTAATCTTACTCCTAAACCTTGTAATAGATCAAGGCCAAAGCATGCAGCAGCATTTTGACCTTCTTTAGCAATGAATGGCTTACAATGGCTGTGTTTGCTTGTCTAGATACAGTTACATGGCCTCACTTGTTGCCCCACTAATCATTTAAGAATAACCAGTTAGTTTTGGCACTGAGTCACTGAATTTCAATATTTCCTATTCAGTCAAACGACACGCAACGCAAATGGCCTACATGTTAATTATTTCACTTATAAAACTAACACCTCATTTTGTTGGCCTATCCGTCCCATCGAACAACATTTGTGTGGTGAAGTTTGGAAACTGCACCCCGAATTTGCTTAGTATGGTTTGGGTTGAAAACGAGCCAATGAAATCAAATGGTTCCTCGAAGACAAAGTCAAGCGACTCTTCAGGGAAATTATAGCTCGCACTACGGTTTGTAACTGAACGGAGTCATTATCCTCTGATTGTAGATTGACATCTCTTACACGAATTGGTCAGGACGACTGTGACTAATGATTGTGATGCTGAGGACGACAACGACGACGACGACGACGACGACGACGACTATGATTACAGTGGTGATTATGATGCTGCTGATGATGATGAGGAGGAGGAACAGGAGGAATAGGAGGAATAGGAGCAGGAAGAGCAGGAGGATGATGATGATGATGATGATGATGATGATGATGATGATGATGATGATGATGATGATGATGATGGTGATGATGATGACGATGATGATGATGATGATGATGATGATGATGATGATGATGATGATGATGATGATGATGATGACGATGACGATGACGACAGCGACGACGATGAATCGAGTTTCACGATGATGAGCAATTGCGAGGAAGGACTTGCCCAGAGGAGGCGGAGGAGGTGGAGGAACCCTCCGGAGGAGGAGGAGGACCGCGGCACATGATGATGATGAGAAGGAGGAGGAGGAGGAGGAGGAGGAGGAGGAGGAGGAGGATGAGGATGATGATGACCAAGCAGACGACGACGATAACGACAAACACAATGACGACGATCATTATAATGGTAGTATTAAGATGAATCATTATAGAATTAGCATGGGTGCCTTTAGACGTTGGCCTATACAGAGATGGATATTGAAACGATATTGGCTAAATGAAAATGCATATTTCCTTAGATATGGCCTATTGTATAGCATATAAATATGCCATCGTATGGTTAATGGACCTCCGGGTTTTTTCTTGGAACGAGTAGTAATAAAACTGTGACAACAGTATTCATAGGCCCTATACTGCTAAGGCCTACGGCAAAGGCCTGTGATCTATGTTACAGAAATGCAAAATCGATTCTCCATATTCCTAAAGGCAACCACACACGCAGTCGGCAGCAAAGGATTTCTAGGTCTATTATGAGTGATTGATATGATTGGCTTTCTGTATAATTAGCTACATGCTTAATTATCCCTTAATAAACCGGCAATTCCCTCCGGCGACTGCGTGAGGTCACGAAACTGAGGACAACACATAAGCATCTGTATCTGCGGTTCTCTCAGTTTTCTGTATGTATGTCAGTGTCTGTCTGTCTCTGTCTGTCTGTCAGTAAGTCGAGCTGTATGTCTTTCTGTCTTTGTCTGTCTGTATGTCTGTCTGTGTCTGTCTATATCTGTCTGTCTGTCTGTGTGTGTGTCTGTCTGCCTGTAAGTCGTTCTGTCTCGGTTGTTTAAAAGCCCGACATGATACAGGCCTACTGGAAGCGTTGTCCCGGGTTGAAAGCTGAAGTGTAGCATAGCCATAGCAATTCATCGACATGCAGGACATTTGCAATTAGTGATCATGAATCTATGCCATAAAATATCATAAGCATAGGGCCTATGTATATTTATTAGCTTATGCATATTTATTAGCCTGTGTATATTTATTAGCTTATGCATATTTATTAGCCTGTGTATATTTATTAGCTTATGCATATTTATTAGCACGTGTATTATATTTTAGTAGATAGATAGCCTATATTATGTCCGAGCCTCTATTTAATTTGATGTCTCAGTGGAGTTGGATATGGCTAATCAGAGTGAGATTAAGCAGGACAGTCTGCTCGATGCCATAGTTACAAGGTGGACAGTTTTGTAGTACAGTCAAATATTATGGGGGGGTTGTGGTGTAAACGGGGATTCCATGCAGTGCCCGCCACTTTTTGAACTGAGGTACCGCACTCCACCCACTACTATATCAAATCATAGTAATATAATCTCACGCTGATTCGACATATCCAACTCCACTGAGTTTAGACTTCTAAATCGTCTTTGCGATTAGTCCGTCTCTGAAGCCTGCTTGTTGCTTTGCACAAAGAGAATGCAATTACATCAAGATTGGAATGTAGGCAGTCGACAGTTTTTATGTTTTGTCATGGCAATCGATTCGCTTTTAGGCCTAAATATTGCATGACAATAGACCGGCGGTCGAGATGATCGGCTTAAATGTCACAGATGCACGGCAATCCAAACGAACGAGACAAAGAAAGTAGACCGGGAATTTGTTTTGAAATCATCAACAAATAGAGTGCAGTTTAAATACTTTGTTTAGCCGACTGACTGTTTAATGGGTTTTGGTAGCAGTTAAACTTCAAAACAACAGATAATATGGTGCCATTACTGTACCAACGCAATGGTAAACAGAGAAATAGTCTACATGTATGTTGGTCAAAATATTTGCACACATCCAGTCACTGATAAGCGATGTAACACAAAGCGTTTTCACATGTTTTGATATTATTCACTGTTTCAAACTACGCCTTTAAGTCACCAGTGAGGGGTGCGGGCCGAATCCCCGAAACCCGAATCCCCGAAAGGCATTTCGGCCGGATCCCCCAAATTGATTTTCTAAGTCCGACCCGAATGAATATTATTAAAAATTAAACATTTGAATAGGCAATATATCGCATACATCAAGGCCACGCTAAGTCCATGTCATGTTTACAATTTAACTCTGAATAGCTCGGCCGCTTTCTAGAAAACTGTTTTCGGGAAATCGGGCTTTTGTCTGTTTTCAGCGTTTTCGGGGATTCGGGTTTTCGGGGACTCGGGCTGACCCCCCAGTGAGACTGGTAACACAGGGCAAAATATTTGACTTACGTATACTTAGGTCCCCTTTATTAAACGACGCCGCCATATCGACGATGTTAGTAGTTTCAGTTTATCGATACTGTGTGATTACAAAAATCATTAAGGTCACTCTCCTACTTCATCCAGGCTTGGGACTGGCACTGCCAGAGTACTAGCATTGGTGAAATTATTTCGAAGATGACTGGCCCCCTTAATAATATCGTTTACGCCGTCATATCGCAATTCATTGCTTTTATCAGTGTGATTCTCGTTAACGATAACGATAACGAAAATGTTCGTTAACGAAAATAAAATGACTTCGTTAACGATAACTATAACTATAACTAAACAATATCATTAACTATAACTATAACTCTAACGAAAATAACACTAACGAAAATTCATCTTCATTTTCGTTAATGCAAAAAAAATAAAAATAGGAAGTGCAATATGGACGATTCGACATAAATGAGAACGAAAAAATGCGATATTTTTATTATGCAATTTGTTAGTTACTTTGGAAACTCGTGTATTCATGAAGCTGAATGCACCCATGATTCAAAGGCTTTCAAAGCTCTGAGCAAATTGTGAAACAGCGTGTTATTACGCATAATTTTGCTTATAGCCTTAATTATTGTAACTAAGTAGTAACTAAAATTAACTAAAATAAAAATCCATTAACTATAACTATAACTAAAAAATAATACTAACTATAACTATAACTAAAATAAAAAACCATTAACTATAACTGTAACTATAACTAAAATAAAATCTGTAAGGAGAATCACACTGGCTTTTATATGTGTTTGAAACGGTGTTTCCTAGGGAAGCCTAGCCTATCGCTTCTTACATAGGCTAGGCTACTAAAATGTTTAACGTTTAAAAGCCATTATTTAGATAGCCAAAAAAATTCTAATTTCTTTGTAGGAGGCTTTCAGAATTGCAAATAATTAAATAAAAACAACGAATTTTCCAACTATCGCAATATCGCAATATCATTGTAATTTGTCAGGCCTATTATGTAATTTGTAATAATTATATGGATAATTCTAATATTTTACGCAGACACTCGCTAGATGTCCCTAATGACCATGGTTCTGCCGATGCGTATCGTTAGGCCTATGTAAGTAACTAAGTATATCCTTTATTACAACCAACTGCTTATACCGTACTTCAGTTTACAATACATTTAAACAAGATAAAGCATTCTTGTCAAAAACGTTTTCCTCGTTAGATTGTCCGCCCCGGGCCAGGGATAATTCGTTCCTGCAGCGTCGGCCTCATGGAGTAGGGCTGTCCCGGTTGTGCAGTGGCGTAGCCAGGAATTTATGATGGGGGGGTTTGGGATTTAAAATACTGGTAATTTGTGTTTTCAACCGAAAAATTGCGAATATTGTTAAAACTTCATCGTGCTGGGTGCAAAAAATTTTTTCTCTAAGCCAATGGGGGGGTTTTAACCCCCAAACCCCCCTTGCCTAC
>JACEVL010000511.1:527500-652500 GCA_020284085.1 Aporrectodea caliginosa | reverse complement strand
TCATCATCATCATCATCATCATCATCATCGTTTTGTAAAGTATATAATTAAATATATGCGTTCATTGAAACCTGATCGAGTGACAAACCGCAATCAGATGCAATGCTTATTGACGAACTGATTTTTGACTCGAGTTATTGACTCGTCAATAGAATTATTGACGAACCGATTAAATTATTGACGAACTTAATTAGGCCTAGTACCTATAAAATTATTGGTATACCCTTCTGACCCGCCTCAGTGCTGCCGAATATGCTGATCGCTTGGCGTTAAAGCTGAGGTTTAGATATTCATTAATTCAGTCAGTCAGTCATTCATTTATTCATTCATTTCGAACATTTCTATAGCGCCTCTTCAAGAAAACTACTCAGAGCGCTCCCGACTCCAGCACGGCCAAAAAGAACGGTTTAAGGTGAGAAAAGAATATAGGAGAGAAGGTCTTAGGAAAGAGGTGAAGCTACAAAGAGAGGCCATTCCAGGTCGAGGGACCCACCACCGAGAAAGCGTGAAATGTGGAATGATAAAACTTTGTAAAGCTACGACTCGCGTGTTGCATGTTTACAAGTTTGGTAGTATTGACCTTTAGCTTAGTTAAGTGACCCGACCCACTGCGCATACGCACTCGACATATCGATTCGGCTTATTACAATTATGCTAAGTACGTTCTGTTCACTGCACCGTAGAAGACTGCTTTCTGCAACCCTTTCGAAGCTTAGGCCTATGTTTGCATCAGAAATCTCTCTGCATCCTGTAGGCCAGAGCTACCTATTCCTGAATAGTAGGCTAGGGATGGGCCGATTAATCATTCGGTAATCGGTTAGGGCCGGAATTTGAACTAATCGGTATTAATCGGAATTGGCGATCCTATAGGCCTTGAAATCCGAATAAAAAAAAATAATATTTCAGACCAAAAACAATTTCTTCTTTCATTAATATAGAAAATGTAACCTGTTTTGACGACCTCCTGTGGTAATCTTTAATCTTTAGTTATCATTGAAGGTCCGTGCCAGTGTCATTTAAAAATTAAGATTGGATTTTCTTATTCTTTAGTTATTATAAAATATACGTTGCATTTATATAATTATATCTATTTGCAATAAAAATGAATATTGCCGATTAATCGGTTCGGAATCGGAATTGGCGGGAAACGAAAGCCAACTAATCGGAATCGGAAGTCGAAAAAAATGCCAATCCATAGTTCCAATCTTATATAAGAGGTCGTTGGTTCCAATGAGATATAATATTAAGTCTTATAGGCGCTAGAGAGAATAATATGACGTATCTTCCCTTCACACGATTTTGAAGTCACCATCATAGATAGGCCTATAATAACACCTTACCGAGAGTTCGACAGTTAATGGAAATTGAAATGACGCGTTTTGATTTGTTGAAATTCAAGGACGCAGTCACGCTTAAGCGAGACTGTTTAATTTCTTTTCGAAGCTTAGGCCTACGTCTTGCAAAAAGTACAACAGACACCAAATAGCAACTTATCGATGAACTGATATTCCAGCGGCCTTGTTTTGGGGCGTTTATAAATTGTTACATCTAAACGCTACACAGTTTAACTTCGATCGTTTCGCCTTTTGAGCGACCTAAGGGTCAAGGCCGTTTTGAATCGTCAGCCTCAACCTAGTGGTATATATTCAGAGCCTTCGGTAATATTTATATAAACTCCGCCACTACCCTACCTGTGGTAGTGCCAGTCCCAAACCTGGATAAAGGAGGAGGGCGACGCTAATCATCTTTGTTATGACAGTGTCGTTAATTAAACAGTAACCAAGTAATATTTATATATTATACATCTCTACGCTGTGGGTATCCAGGTTTATTATATCTATGGTCTCACTATACGATAATAGAAGAAATTGAGCTTTCTGTTGTTTCTACGAAGTGTTATGGTTTGCTTCCGTTGTTTAATACGAAGTAAAATTATAAAACACCGTTGTTTTAAGATAACTTTTTGTAAACATTTTGCCATTAGAGCTTATCATTTATTGTTTAGTTTATCAAAAAGTAGTCGAAAATGCTGTTGGAAACTAAATGGCACTCTATCCACGTGCTGTTGAAAGCACTCCCCAAGTGTCATAATTGGGTGTTTATTTAGCGCAGACATTCCGTAAAACAATAGAAAGTTATAGGCAAAATTTTTGCAAGCCTAGACGGGAACTTCAAAGAATCGCGACCCAGGGATTGAAAGGTCGGCAAACTTATAATATCGGGGTTAACCCGAAAACTCGATTCCCCGAAAACGCTGAAAATACGCAAAAGCCCTATTTCCCGAAAACCGTTTTCTAGAAAGCGGCTGAACTCCCGATTTTTATTCAGAGTTAAATTGTAAACATGTAGCGTGGCATTGATGTCCATCGATATCCTGCCTTTTCACAGGTTTATTTGTTAATATTCATTCGGTCGGACTTAGTAAATAAATTTCGGGGTCAGTCCGAATCCCCGAAACCCTAAAACGCTGAAAACCGACAAAAGCCCGATTTCCTGAAAACAGTTTTCTAGAAAGCGGCCGAGCTATTCAAAGTTAAATTGTAAACATGACGAAGACCTAGGCACCCCTGTCAAAATAGCCCCGTCAAAATAGCCCCTCGTCAAAACAGCCCCGTCACAAAATCGCCCAACGCCAAAATAGCCCCATCAAAACAGCCCCGTCAAAATAGCCCCATAAGTACGCCAAAGGCAAGCAGTTCCACAACGGCTAATAAGTTGAATGTTACAAGAAATGTTTTGATTTCAACAAAGGTAGAACCAATACTTCAAAGAGGAGGTTCTGACACATACTGACTAAATACAAATTAATTTGTTAATTGGAAATCGGATCACTAATTGGTACGATCAAAAGAGTACTTCGACGGTGTATCTGAATGAAGATAGAAAAGAACGAGACGGATATAGAGACAAAGAGGACAGGACGTCTCTTTGAAGTAAGTGAAATAGGGAAGACCTTCTTCAAAGCGGTATTTTCCAAACGATTGCGAGGTCGTGACTAAATACAAATTACTTTGTTTATTGGAAAGCGGTTCACCATTTGGTGAGATCAAACGAGTACATCGACGAGGTATCTGAATGAAGATAAGAGTAAGGTCAATAGGGAACACCTACTTCCAAGAAATAATTTGCAAATGCTAAGCCTAAAGAAAAAAATTGAGTAAATAACGACTCAAAGAACGGGAACCAAACCGCCGACTGCAAACTGTCACTGAAACGTATGGCGCTATACTGCAATTCTCGAATACCTTCGCGCTATAGCGCATAATCTTAGTATCTAGGCTCTTGCTTAAGACATCGACATTAACTTTCTTTTTAGATGGTCACAATAATACTTAATACCTAGAAACTTTTGTTCGCGTTTCGTAGAAAAACATTTAACATTCCATGCTTGAAGTCTCTTTTTATCCATATAGTATAACTTGCGAAATCTTGCTTGAATATATGAATATATACACGGTGAACGGAAAAAAACCGAACCTCTACAAAAAAAGATAAATTAACAAAAAATGTAAACTATTTTATTCCCCACAATAGACTTAACTATATTTTATAATTATGCGCTATACCAGTTAAAAACTGACAAAGGTTCGCGATGTCGGAGAACTGCGTCAGCGCATAATAGGCCTACAGGCATGGGACGAATTTGATCAAGCTGTAATCGATTCAGCCATTAGTCATTGGCGAGCTCGTCTTTTTGCGTGTGTGGAAGCCAAAGGAGGGAATTTTGAACACACATTATAGGCTAACTAATAAATGATAGTTACCTGATAAACTGAAGTTTCTCCATGTTTCATTAAAATGTACAAATTATTACATAAAATTTATTGCAGCAATAGGAGAGGTTCGGTTTTTTTCCGTTCACCGTGTATATATGTTTGAGCCACAGGCTAAAAAGTCAAATCTTGCGACGACTAATTCGATCACTTACAATCATTCAATCGTCCTGAAACTTGGCAGATAGACTCGCCCTCGCAGACACTTCATTCTATCAAAATTTCAGCTCCCCAAAAAGGCTAGCTTATAGAGAATCGGGGACTCAAATTTTCGAATCGGGAATCCCCTTTCCGATACGCAGCGTTGCCATTGGCCAGCGCTGTCATTGGCCGCAACAGAAACGGTGCGCTGCTGCTCATTAAACGCATGCTATGTCGTAAAAATGAACGCCATGGACTATATATTTGTAGAGGTAACTGCTTCGTAAGACCCATTATAGGATACTAGATGGATATAGTAAAAAAACTTTTGTTTTTACGGGCTGTATTTTATTATAGTAGTATTTTATTAGTATCTTCTTTAAAAGGAATAAATCTTGTGGAAAACATTTTCACATTGTTTTCTGTCGTAGTCGTTTAAGACGGGGCTATTTTGACGGGGCTATTTTGACGCTGGGCGATTTTGACGGGGCTATTTTTGACGCTGGGCGATTTTGACGGGGCTGTTTTGATGGGGCTATTTTGACGGGTCACCGAAGACCTAGCGTGGCCTTGATGTATACTATTTGTACTGATGTTGTGTTTCGCTTCAATAAAAGATTGATTAAATTCAGGTCTTTTCGTGTTTGGTAGATAGATTATTATAGACAATGAAAGATAGTCGATAGTATGTGTGAGTGTGACGTCAATCCCTAATGAAGCCCTTATTCTATAATTCACAGAGTTGCAAGCTCATTGGATGCCTGTAGAAACTCCAAAAAGCAATGGTCTATAGTGTAAATGGCTAAGATTGTCTATGAGGCTATGTGAGTGAAAGGCCCAAAACAATATGCATGTTGATTGCGTGTATTACAAAAATCTCTCAATTTGTGTTTAGGGAATATTCAAAGCCCTTGTAGCGCCAATGGAGGGGTCTAAATTTGATGTAGGCAGCGGCTGTGGCTCACACCCAAAGGGGTCTAAATTTGATGTAGGCACCTGCTGTGGCTCACACCCAAAAATAAAAGCCACTTTGGAAGGTGAGGGGTAGGCACACGCACGCCCCACCCAAGAAGAGGGACCCTTTGGTGTCCAAACTTCCTCTTAGTTCAAGTGGGTCCATGGATTCGGGTCAATTACAGTGATGGAAAAACAGATGGGCTGTGTGTGTGCGCGAGTGCACTCAATGCTCTCTGAAATGGACGTCTAATGCGAAGCAGCCAAATTGGGATAAATATAAACATTGTGCACTGTTGAATGGAGATTTGTGGCTTGTGTACAATTGGTTGAGCGCAACCAAAAATAATGGCATACTTGGAAGGGGAGGGGTAGGGGCACACGCACGCCCCACCCATAAAAGGCAACCCTTGGCCAAATTTAATGGGTGTCTGTTTTGCCTGAGGCGGTCGTTTGACCTTTGACCTGTACTTGGTCTAGATTGGCCCTCATAGCAGCAGTGTGTTTCGATGACGTCATTGGCCCTTTATTCGTACCCATAGCCAAATTGGCTCTGATACAAGCCTATTCATAACTACTCCCGTTAAATACAAGTTGAGTTGAGTTGTTGTGTTATGCTAAGCGTTAGATGCATAGGTTTTGTATGGGTAGGTGATTTAGTTAAATGAATGAATTATCTACCAACAACTAAAAACGAGCATCAAAGGAGTTTTGTAAACATGATTCGCTATGTTGCAGTGACTGAAGCTAGCTAGCCTTACATTCAGCGACGGTCGGACGATGGTTTTAGAGATTGTGAGAGGAAGTTTTGTGGCGGCAAGCAAAGGTGTTTTAAACTGAATTCAACGAACGGACAGTTAAAACTTCAGAGGAAATCATCGGTCGAACGTTTATTCAAGAACAGCGAAAATGACAAAAGATTCGATCACGAAACAGGGAAGATCCACAAGATGGGACGGAGAAGAGGCATTCTTCGTCAAGGATAATCAACTATCCACTAAGAGAAAAGACTAAAGAAAACCAGAAGAGGGAGGTCAGGATATGTCTTAAAACAATGACAATTAAACTAATAGATTGTGGAATTAATCTAACAGCACTAATAGTTAGCATTTATATTTCACAGGCTATTGTGATAGTACAATGACATTTAATTCTCGTATATTAAATAATTAATTTAAATTATAAGAACTGACTGACATTTTAATGTACAGCTATTATAACCTATTGCCATAAATTATTCTTTATGGGGCAAATGTTCCAAAGTAGCAGGCGTGATAAGCAACGCCAGTAGACCTTACAACCCAATCGTTCTTGATGTTATGTCTCGCATTCTGTTAATGATGATGCATACTTGTTCCCTTGTACTGGTTTTATCAATTTTATCCTAGTATAATCTCAAGCTGGTTCTCTAGCTATCGATGCCTGACATATTGCATAAACCTTCGTAACACGAATTTTGATTCAGATCATAGTGAATGGCTACAGCGCTCACATGGACCCGAAATTCTGGAAAGATCCGGAGAACTTCAGACCCGAAAGATTCCTGGACGCACAGAAAGAGATCATCGATAGTCGGAGAGTGATTGCATTCGGATTGGGTATGCTATGAAGAGTCCGTTTCAGTCTCAGAGTCAGATGACATTTATAAAGCGCCACTTAAAGAATAAACTCGTCAGTGGAGATGGAGATAGGCAATCAAGGATGAACCTCGATGGAACAAAAGTTGGCTCCGGCTCGATTACCCCGACTGATACGTTTTGCAAGAATAGGCCCACGTGAATATATGAATATCAGCTAGGCTTGAACCTAGAACAATGCGGAACCTGATACTTCATTCAGTTCATTATGAGAATTTGTATAGCGCTTTAAGATATTTACTCAGAGGAGTTCTCTGCGCTAGCCTATTATGATGTTAAATGTCTCTATGAACATAAAATAAGATCAGCAAAACAATACACAATAAGCTAGAAGAGTCACCAGTGGGAGGCTCACGCACACGCGTGGAACCAACCAACAGATTCCCGTCGAAACCTAACACCTGGCATGGATGATAATTCATTTCAACCTATTAACGCAATGTATTGTTATTGTGCTGATTAGGTCCTCACAACTCGGCACTGTTGACGAAGATAAGCAGACCGTCAAACTGACTATTATTGTAATAAATGAAACCACAGTCTGAAAATAATGCTAATGACTTCGTTTATTAAACAATGTATTGTTATTGTGCTGATTAGGTCCTCACAACTCGGCACTGTTGACGAAGATAAGCAGACCGTCAAACTGACTATTATTGTAATAAATGAAACCACAGTCTGAAAATAATGCTAATGACTTCGTTTATTAAACCTCGATCAGTTCTTCTCCTCGCCGTGTTGTTTACCAAACTTTCATTCTGTAGCTGAGTTCGCTAGGAGACGCAAGTATCTAAGAAATCTTGAATCATCACTCTGTAACATGGCGAAGATTTTAATCCCTGCCACTGGGTTCTTGGTTGACAGTCACACCAGCTAACCACTTCATAATCATGGGACTTCGCCTGTTAGTTTGCCTTGATGAAAGTGATTTGCTTGTTCTGCTGTAGGAAAGCGTTCCTGCTTGGGAGAGATAATAGCTCGTCAGAGCACCTTTCTCTTTCTGACAAGTCTCGTCCAGCGTTTCGATATCCGACCACCAAAAGGCCAAAAACCGATCATTGTGAAGGAAGTCACCGCTCTTACAATGACCCCAACACACTTCGAAGTTCGTCTGATCCCCCGAATGAGGTCACCACGGGGCTGAACAGGAGGAGGGACGTTGATGCCTTGCATCTGATTTACAATGCATTCAGTCACATTATGCTCCAGGCGCGTAACTAGCATTACGCAATTACGCAACTGCGTAAAGATTTTAGCAGCTCTCAAAATTTTTTAACCGTTTAGATTACTTTTTGACATTCTAGATTACTATTATTCGTTGAATTTCTAATGTGCAGACTTTATTAGGCCTACTGTACAGTCAGTAAAACATTTCCCTTCGCCGACATAGTGAAGACTGCAAATTTCGTGGCAATTCTGAAATTTCGATCACAGACCGACACTATATAGATTAAATCATCGTAAGCTAATGTCATCTGGTCCACGCAAAACCCAGTAAATAGGCTAAGTCCGTTGATTCAAAAAACCGCTGATCCACCTGTGTGGCCTGTGAGTTCGAGACATTATTGTGGCAGAATGTCGTGCGGCTAGGTTGTACACTTTATTGTTTGATGCGAGCACAGAACAGATATCGGTCAGCTTATACGATATGTTGATAGCGTGAACAACCCGGTTCTCAGCATGTGGCAAAAGAACAATTTATAGGGCCTAACTGTCATCCCAAGTTTTCCCAACGCTTGACACCACTGGCGAAACTATTGCGACACTCGTAAAGCAGCAGCTTTATGAAGTTGGTTTCTGTATATGTTAAGGTATCTTGATAAGGACAATTTGCTGCCGACTTTTCAATCTGGTTTTCATAAGGGCCACTCCACGGAGACCCTGTTAGTTCGCCTCCTCTCTGATATCTATGGGGCTATTGATAGGTCACAGGTCATCCTCTTAGCATTATTTGCTGTCAGCACGGCGTTTGACACCGTCGATCACGATATCATTCTTAGGCGCCTATCTACCTCGTTTGGCCTTTCTGGTAACTTTCTTGACTGGATTGTTTCCTACCTCCATCACCGTTCCTTCTCTGCGGTCTACGTGTCTACTAGGACTCCATGTGTTCCTGTCCTGTTTGGCCTGCCCCAGGAATCTGTGCTGGGCCCTCTTCTCTAATTATATTATTTATACTGCTGATACTGGTCCTCTCCTGGCCTCTTGCTGAGCCTTGCTCTGTGCTGAACCAATCTTATGCGGGTGACCTGCAGGCGTTTTTGCACTGTCCTGCGTCAGCAGCCATTACCGAAGCCCGGGCCATGAACCGGGCAATGGAGGCTCTCGAGGCCTGGATGTCCTCCAATCGCCTGCGGCTAAACTCATCTAAGACCCAGTTCATTTGGCTTGGCACGCGCCAGCAGCTCGCCAAAATTGATTTGGAGGCCCTTGCCCAGGAGTTCCCGCAGATTACTTTCTCACAGTGGCAAAGAAATTAATTAATTGATAAATCCAGGCAGGCTATCAACTTTATAAAATAAAATTATAGGCGTGTATGTAATGAGATCGACGATCGTCATGAAAACTGCAATCTCTTAGAGAAAATAACATATCCAAAATTAAGTGGCCAAGGGCAGCATTTTGGGCCGTCGCCCCGGGCGGCATTTCAGCTCCGTACGCCATTGCTTTCTCATCCTTTGTCCGGGACCTTGGTGTCACATTAGACCAAGAACTAACGTTCACGCGGCATATCAGCCTGCTATGCCGCGATTGTGTATACCAGCCGCGTCAGCTTAGAGAGGTCTTCCGTTCCTTAACCTTTAATGCTGCCTTAATGCTTATCCACTTCTTTGTTGTTTCCCGTCTTGATTATTGCAGCGCCCTCTGCGTGGGTTTTCCGGCGACTCGGGTTGGGTGCTTGGTTCGGGTCTTACGCTCGGCGGCACGCTATATTGGTTGCATCCCAAGATTCCGCCATGTTACTGACTATATGCGGGATGTCTTGCATTGGCTTCCTTTCCCACAGTGGATCGCTTACCGGATCTCTTCCTTGGTCTGGCGCTGATGTGGTCTCTGTTTATCTACAGGAGCACCACCCTCAGCATCCAGCACCGTGGTTCTCCTCGCTCTTCTAGGCAGGCTGAGGTTCTTGTCTCCCGGTCGCGGACTTCTATTCTGCAGCGCCGTGCTTTTTCTGTTGCTGGCCTGCAATCTGGAATGGGCTTCCTTTGGCACTACGCCTAATGCCGAGAGCCCTTCAGATCACGTTCTATTCTAACTTCAAGACTGTTCGGACTTCGGAGTTGGGTCGGGTGCGCTCCTAAGTAGATAATCTTGAAGGGGCGCTATGTAAATCTCTGTAATGAATGAATGAATCATAATTTGCCAAAGAGCTGATGTAAAATGTTATTACTTTTAACCAAAAAGATTGTCTCCAAAATGGACCATTACAAACCAACAAATAAATTTATTTTCTTATGCTTTAGTTAATTGCTTTGATGAGTCTGTCTGTTTCTAGTCTACGTTGGTTGCTGGGACTTTGCAGCTGAACCCATTTTAAAAATCAAATTATGAAATTACAATTATAATTTTCCAAAGAACTTATGTAAAATGTTATTACTTTGAATCAAAAGTTGGTCTCCAAAATGCACCATTACAAACCCCTAAATGAAAATTTTTCTTACCCTGGGGAGAGGGCACAGCCCCTCCCCAGACCCCTCCCTCAGAGTTCTTCAAATCTGCGTAATTTTATTCAAGACCTGGTTACGCCACTGCTTACTTGTATATATATAGGCCTATTAATAGTGCATATCAAGCTTACGCTCGAAGGTACATAAATTTCGGATTGAACTATATTATTTGTGTATATAATATGCATATAGACTCACCCACCTATTCAGCTTCCTCCCCACCGTCCACTTCGTTCCTGCAATAGACTTGACCTCTTGGTTCCCCGTAGTAGAACTGCTATGGCTCAGGCTCGTTCCTTTGCTTCGATTGGTCCTTCTCTTTTGGAATGCTCTTCTCCTTCTGTTCGCTCTGAAATTCTCTCTGGCAGTCTCTCTCTTCCTTCGCTTTTCTCAAACCTGTTTATTTTCGCGGGGCTTAGCAAACTGCATGGGAGCGCTTCTGAACGGTTCACCCTACGAGAGGCGCTTTACAAATACTTAAATACGATACGATACGATATATAATCTATGTGTATCGCATAAAAGTATGTAATACGTATAGGGCCTGCATGTACTAGATATATGGTGGTGGTGGTAAGTAGCAGCAGTGGTAGCAGTCATAGTAGTATTAGCGCAAACAGTAGTAGTAGAGGTAGCCTACTACTGAAGTAGTAATGTGCAATGGAAGTAGTGGTGATAATAATGGTAGTTATAGTAGCAGTAGTAGTAGTAGCGGTAGTAGTGGTAGTAGTGGTCATAGTAGTAGTTATTGTCGTAATATAGGCCTATGCACACACGAATATGATATGACAGACCATCTGCATTATTAACCCCATTCCTTTCCCGCTTGGCTTGCGTAGCCATCTGTCGCGAATGAGAATCGGGATACATAGGGTTACCATATTTTCACAGATGAAAAAGAGGACACAAAATCAAAACCGCATCAGCGTATAAGGTATACGCTACCTGGCTGCTACTTCACCCACTTTTCGTGTGCCAATAACTTTTTCAAGTCTGCTTCATCATGGTTTGCCTCGACATATCTCTTTAAGTTGCACAACTGATCAAAACATTTTGCTATCTTAAACTAGCCTATCTGCTTTTCTTTGAGGTATCGTAATTTTATAGTTGCTACACCCTCGAGATCATTCCAACTTAGAGTTTCATTTAAAGACATCCACGCAAGACTAAGAATTACGTACGGAGCCCACAGATCGTCAGTTCGGCAGAAAGCTCAGCAGTGACAGGACATGTCTACGGCCGGGCATCTTTGAAACGTGACCACAGGCGCTATCACGTGGCCACCGCATAGCCACGTGACCTCCATCAGGTCACGTGACTACCACCGAGTCACGTGACCACCATTAGGTCAAGTGACCACAGGCTCCGTCACGTGACCAATATCGGATCACGTGACCACGGGCGCAGTCACGTCACCACCGCCTAGTGACCTCTATCGGGTCACGTGACCAACGTCGACGTGCGAACACAGATCATTTATATTAAGCTTATATATACGTGCATAGGCAAGTACATGGTGTATTTTAACCGGCTATGTGTGCGTGACATATAGGTGTCACCTTGGACAGGTCTCAGTGTCTCACTTATTCTGCCCATGTACCCAACCTTACACGCTCCTCTTACTTTTAGCTTCGGCGTCTGCAGGGCCGGCCTTAGGCACAGGCAAAGCAGGCAGTTGCCTGAGGCGCCAAAATCTAGGAGGCGCCATTTTTAAAAAAAATGTGTTATAACAGTTCTTATGCTTCTCACATTTTTTAAAGCAATTTCTCAATTACAATGATTATTTTCATATGAATTCAAAACTTTCGATTATGGAACAAATAAAATAATAAGGGCCTATTGATTTCATTGCACCTTTTCTAGTAATTCAACTTCAATACCGCACAAATTTTATTTTCACCATTGAAATTAAATTATGTCACGCTAGTCTGTTCTCTGTAGTCTGTAGCCTATCTTTAATAGACCTGACCGTCCGTTAGTCTGATGCTGACATAAAGACAAAGTTCGACTGAAAATGCCAACAAGTGAAGAAAATTAATATTGTAAAGTATATTTAATATACATGTATGTAGGCCATTCATTATTAAATAAATTTAGCTGACTGCCGAGGAGACATCGCAGTTGCGAAGTTGCGATAAATTAGTTAATTATCTGTTAAAATCTGTACATTGACATTTAAATAACAGTTTTCTTAAATATAATCTAAATCAATTTATAGTTTTGCTCTTATGAAATTAACATTTTATTATAAAAATTAAACAATTATGTAATACCCTATGAAGCGTCAAAAGTTATCAACTGCTCAAAATTGTTTTTAAAAAACAAGAAACCAAAGTTAGTATCAAGAAGCAAAAAGGATGGCTTTTCAACTATTTCAACAAGACTAGCTAAGACTACACTCAGTTTATTTAGGCCTAATTAAAACCAGCGAGAGACCGGCCACACATTGCTGATGGAACTTTTACGTCGGTAACATATCAAAGCTCGTAGCCTAGTTCATTCAGGACCTTCAAACAGTGTTGGGTCATCGCCTGTCCGGTCAAGAAATTGACCTTTGACCTCCACTTTGATATGTGCTTAATGCCATTTGACCTTTTAATTCCATACAGACCGTCTTCCGCCGTCGCATTCAGCGTCTCATTCGCCCATCGATCGAATCCTTCTGGAACCTTCCTCAAGAACTGGCCAAACGTCCGCGTCACAGTACGACGCGGATTTCGAAGGAAGTCCTCGTAGCGTACGGTTAAGATGGACCCCGGGTACCGTCTTTCCAAACGCTTCTTCGCCCGCAGATCGTTCCATATCCGCCGACAGAGAAGCCTCGCTTCGTCCGTTGTCGACCACATCGCAACATCCTGTAGGTACGTCTGCCTGGTCTGGAGATCTGCCCTTGAAACGGCGATGGCTCGAGGGTCCCTGGCGTAGAACACGATGTGGACGTCGGGCATCCGTTGGATAAGAGGTTCAAGGTCAAGCATCGATGCCCGATGGATTTCGGCCACTATAAGTTCCTTGTTCTTACACGTAGACTTAAGAACATTTCGACAGTTCCTCGTGTCCATGTCAACGGTGCGCATGAAAAGAGTGACATTCAGGAAACTCACAAAAGCGCTCATGATTTCCTGACATTGAGTTCTGTTATACATCCTTCGATCCAGGTTCATCTGCTGACCTTTGTTGTTGTACATCACCATCTTATCGATCGACTCCTCACTCTGCCCTATGCCAACCACGAATTGCACATCACTTCTGACACCATGTTTCCTTTCGGACGGGCGTAAACCCAACATTACTCCACAAGATCTATAGACGATTGCCTTCAGATCTCTATCCTCCACCTGATTGAAATATCTTCGGAAGACGTGCATTGGGTCTGCCCTTGCAACATCATCAAGGTTAGACCGCAAGAAGAATCGGGACAACTTCACGTAGCTGACAATTTTCAGATGTGGGTGGGTCTCGAATTCGCGACCATACTCCATCATTCGTATGAGCGACATAGGCTGTTGACGGTTCGCATAGACAAGCGGAATGTAGATCGACATACACCTTGCGAGTCGTACAAGCCCCGTGGAGTTGATGATGAACCTGTGGGTGAGGGTCTCGATTGGAAGTCGATCGGAGTCGCATGTTAGCAGTTCCGCCAGATAGTCATTCATCGCTAGAATCTTCTCCCTATCCATCGGTCTGCAAAAACCGAAATGATATATTAGCAGGAGTTTTATGTTATTGTTATTGTTATTTCTGTTGTTATTGTTGTTGCTGTTATTGCTGTTGTTGTTATTGCTGTTGTTGCTATTGCTGTTGTTGCTATTGCTGTTGTTGCTATTGCTGTTGTTGCTATTGCTGTTGTTGCTATTGCTGTTGTTGCTATTGCTGTTGTTGCTATTGCTGTTGTTGCTATTGCTGTTGTTGCTACTGCTGTTGTTGCTATTGCTGTTGTTGCTATGCTGTTGTTGTACATTTTAACTACCAACAGCAACAGACTAGCTTCCTGTTCCTATTCCTGTTCCTCGGTTCGCCTCCTCCTTCTCCTCTCCTACTTGTTCTTGTTCTTGTTCTTCTTCCTTCTCCTCCTCTCCCCCTCCTCCCCTCCTCCACTTCTTCTTGTTCTTGTTCTTCTTCTTCCTCCTCCTCCTTCTCCTCCTCCTCCACTTCTTCTTGTTCTTGTTCTTCTTCCCTCCTCCTCCTTCTCCTCCCTCCTCCACTTCTTCTTGTTCTTGCTGTTGCACTTCCCCTATTATGCGCCACAAGCATCCCTTGCCTTGCCTCCTCCTCCTTTCCTCATCCTCTTCCTCTTCTTTCTTCTTCTTCCTCTTCTTCTTCTTCTAAACTAGTCTTTATGCATCTATTTGGCATGGCAGATCACCTGTGCGTTAGGTTCTTGTTGTACTGCAAACGAAGAGTATTGCTATAGACGGGTAATCCTGAGTAGTGTGCGTGGAATCCGTCCAGAGCCTCGTACCAGAGCATCGTCGTTCTTGGGTCGATGTTGAAGACGTTTGCGAAGAGAGTCGATCCGCCTCTCATGTACGAGTAGAGAACGGTTTTGGACACGCCTTGTTGTAACCCACTACGAAGCAGGTCCTGAATAGAGCATGTTGTTTGAATTAAAATGGTATAACTTCAGAACAATTCAACTCGTATAGGCACCGTTCCTTTCCACTTAAAACTACCGATAGTTTATGGAAATTTAATTGAAAATGCCCCATGAATAGGCTAATATGCAGGCCAACTGATTAAATTGCATCACCATCTATAAAAATCAGAGTTCGCTCTCATAAACACTGGGAAATTTTCTATTCTAATGTTTTGCACTGCCAATTGTGTACGAACAACCTATCAGAGCAAATCATTGGTTTTCCTACCATTAGCACCTGTTAAAACGCGATTAATATAATCGTCTGTTAGACCTGCATTGTTTTACATAGACCAAATATGCAAAACTTTTATACTCTGCCTCAGCCTGGTGGGGGTACACCTTGGGCGAAGACAGAGTTAGGATGGAGCGGATGTTGAACCGGATGCGGCGACTAGGGTACCTTCCGGCGACGTCACCCAATATGGAGGAGTTAGCGGCTGGAGCCGATGCTAGGCTCCTAAGTAATGTGATAAGGAATGACAATCACGTTCTGAGGAGTCTCTTTCCACCTCTCGCCAAAACCCGTTACAACCTGCGTCCTAGGCAACATCCATTTGTGCTTCCAGAAAAGGATGTTAAAAACTGTATACCTAGAGTCCTCTTTGCCCCTGATAACTGACAGAGATCGGTTAACTCTTTTCATTTATTATTTTATCTGTCTGGTTTATGCTTCGACAAGTAACTGGGTGCGGTGTGCCACCCAGATTTGTCTCTTTTTCAAAGAAACAAATATATATATAAGTTCTACTGCTGCTCTACTGCGTTGCACATCGCTCCTCAATAATTAAGGCTGCTATAACCTATTCTACACACTACTGTACAATTCACAAAAATTACCGATGAAATGACAGTCATTGTAAAGTGTAAACTATCACAGGCTTTTACCTGTCTAATTTTCATCCAGGTTTTGTTTGGTGTAATCGACAGTACTTCATTCAGTTCTCCATCACCATCTGACTTCAGTTCAAGATTCTCCGAATCCATGAAAAATTCCGGATTTTTCTCACTCCGCTGCCACCCTGTGCAACAAACAGGTAGCTCGAAATAATTATATCAATCTACATGTATCAGCCAAGCATTGACTATTGACAGTTTCCAAGCAAAGGACCGAGCGATAAATTGCAATGGTTATTATTTATAAGGTTATAGTTATAAAGCATGGACCAGATGGTTGCCTTCTGGTCTGGCTTAAGTCTGATGCGAAGTCTTTAGCAGCAGTTGCGTTATGTACCGTAATAATGTACGGTGTTATAGAGACTGACTATGGAAGTGAATAGGAGTGGTGCAGAGTTTGAATGAATGCGTGGGACAAATTAAAAGTAATTTAATTTAATTTCAGTATGGAGTAGGACTATCGTTGAGTCAGTCAGTCTGTTGGCCAGTCAGTCAGTCAGTCAGTCGGTCAGTCGGTCGGTCGGTCGGTCGGTCAGAGTCAGTCGGTCTGCCTGACTGCTGACTGATTCAACGACATTCCATACTGGAATGAAATCAAATACGTTTAAATTGTCAGTCTGTGTGTCTGCCTGTCTGTCCGTCTGTCTTCCTGTCTGTCTGCCTGTCTGTCTGTCTGTCTGTCTGTCTGTCTTCCTGTCTGTCTTTCTATCTGTCTGTCTGTCATCTATCACATCTACCTACTTATATAATCAGCTAAGTCGATATCCATTCCGCATATTTTCATTTCAACCTGGTCTTGCTGATAGCGCGTGTGTTCGGCACTGATAAAGATTTCTTAGAATTTTAATAGCACTGCGCTGTGTTGTCTGCACTTAATTATGACCTATCGGTCCTATTGCAAGAGGCGGCATACGGAGGAATAAAACTGCACAGACGGCAGCTAATGATATACAATAAGTTCATCCTTTGGTAGAAGCAACCTGTCATGCCTTGGTTGCTGTTTAACGACACTGTGTCATAACAAAGATGATTAGTGTCGCCCTCCTCCTTTCTCCAGGCTTGGGACTGGCAAAACCACAGGTAGGGTAGTGGCGGAGTTAAGCAACCTGTCATAACGGTTAGTGCGAATATAATATTATATGCACGCCTAACCTACGTAGGGCCTCAGCCTAAATGACCGTGCAGTTAATTAACTACATTGGTTTGAGCGTACGTGAAAGCCTCTGTGATCTTGAGGATCCCGGTGTAAAGACTTCAAGCTACCCCCCCCCCATTTCAAGTTACACCCCGGTAATCTGAAATCGATTTCATATTACCCTGGGGCAGTGGCTTCTATCCCCCTAAACAACCGGGCTCAATCCCTCCGCTTCCCCCTCTCTGGGCCGGGCCTCCCCTTTCTCCCAGATCCCATATTGCCGACGTGAGTTTTAGCTCATTTCCATGAGCGTATTTAGGGGAGGAGTTTCACGGATTCAAACTCCCCTCCGAAATAAGTTTCCAAATTTCTTTTTATTCTTTTACATGTTAAATGCCCCAAAATCTCACCTTAATTTTTGCTACCATCTCCAATGGAAACCCCCTCCTTCCCCGAAATCTTAAAACCCCTCCGAAATTATTTCCTGGCTACGTCTATGCTCATTTCTGATTAGATAAATGTGTCTGTAATTCATAAAATATCATCAATCCAACTTCTATTTATGTGAAGATTTCTTTCGTCAATCCAGCTTCCATTTTAAATTGGCCATATAGGCAATGGATACCAATGCAAAATAATTTAAGCACCTAAAATGGTACCGATAAAGTTGTTCAATGTTTAAGCATGCGAGTCAACCAACGGGTGTGAATTAAGTAGATTAAAATCGCGCGTTCACAGTCTCTAAAATGCAACGAATTCATCAATCTACACAACTTGAGTCGAGCATTAATGCATTATGGCATGGAAAGGAGAGTTGCTCACAATGCGATAAAGATCATAACGTTCAAGTGAAAGTTACAGTTAGTTGGGTACGGACCGTACGCCACGGTAATGCTAAGTCGCTAACCTGGTAAACTTGAAGGGGTTATGCTTTTGGACAGTGTTCTGTCCATTTGTCGGACCGTTACCGACCGTACAATGTTGCTGCATGCCAACTCGCAACAGCGATATTTATTTTCGTTTTCAACGTGGCATAGTATTTTAGTTAATAAAATACGTAAGTGAAAGCATATTTTTAAGTTGAGAGTTGAGACCAATGTAAATGTTTATTTTTGTCACAACAATGCAGACGATAATGTCGCACGATTAAGTACGAAAACTAATAAACACAATAAACGAATAATATGATGAAATTACATAACACATTAACTCATTAGGTACCATGTGTTAACAAAATCGAGTGACTTAGTTGGACGATGTTCACACTAATTTATACAAGGAAATTAGGTCTGTAACTTGTCGATATATAGTGTGATAAATATTGGAAAAAAACCACTTCCCCCTGTTTTTCACTGGGCTCAACTTGCGCCCGCCATGTATAGGGATAGAAGCCCCTGCCCGGGGTAATATGAAATCGATTTCAGATTACCCCCGCCCTGTTCACATTACCCCCTCTCTGATTTATCACAAATGATAAATTCTTATGTTTACAACTAATGATAAGGGAAGGGCTTTTAATTTGGACTCCCGTGTAATGGTGTCACGACAATAATTATTCGTCTACCGACACTTCGTCTATGACACTTCGTATACAGACGTCTACAAGTCGTCGCATGAGAATTAGACTGTTCTATGCGCACTTTTGGTGAAACGGAGAAAATCGAAAAAGAAAGTTTAGTGACTTAGAATTTAGTACTGAAAACTCTTTGGTGGGACAAAATAGAGAAAGAATGTTTAGAAAACATTTATGTGGACATCGGCAATTTTAAACAATCACGACGATTGAAGCCTCTTGCATAAGAAAACATAATTTGAAGGCAACTTTCGGAATTTGTTCATATAGAACAAAATATTATTGAAATATCTCTATACAATTAAATGTTATGATGATTCGTCATTACATGGAACATTATAATTATTAGCGAAATGAATTATGACTGTCGCTGTAATTCGTTATAAAAGTACATTATATAATAATTCTAGAGAAAAAGCTATTTTTGTAATATCATTTGTAACTATGATACTTGTTATCATTGTATAGGCCCTAAAATGTGCATTATTTTCGAATTAGTCTCTCCATTTCGTCTCTTTATGTAATTTTTTTTAATTATCCTTATGTAACGGAGCACGCTTACTATTATAATGTTCTATATGCATGTGCGAATCACAGTTTGCCGTTCAGACCACGTGACCATAATAGAACAAGATAATCCTGGACCATGTGTATAATAATCAAGAAACAGCGTGTTCTGTAATATCCACGTGATTAAATCTCTGGAATATAATTGGTTGTGGTTCACATAGAACATTATAATGCCTATCAGTTGGTAGGAATATGCAAATAGAATAAAATACTTCTGTTCTTTTCCCAGCAAAGGCACAATTTCAGCAAGCGCCATTTTGCACGAAGATAGAACAAATTACCCTGAATCGGACAGTGTGTCTAACTCCAATGTAAACAAAACTGCAGATAGAACACTATAATTCTCAGGCGGCGAAGTGTAGGCCTATCTGTATCCATTACGGCTTAATCAACAGAGGCCGCTTTCTTATAGTTTCGCTAAAAACGTGCTATATATTCTCAGGAATCCAGCTTCTAATTACTGAAAAGATTATTTTCATCAATACAGCTTCTATTGAATGGAAACTTAGTTTCATCCATGCATCGAGCTTGGTATCCAGCTTCTCTTACAGGGAAAATTATTTCGATCAATCCAGCTTCTATTTTAACACAGAAATGTTTTCATCAATCCCACTTTCATTTCGGGACACAGTTTTTTCATCAATCCAGCTTCCATTTTAAAGTGACAATATCAAATAACTTTGTAGACGAAATGTCGCTAGACGAAGTGTCTGTAGACGAAGTGTCGTAGACGAAAAGTCTGTAGACGAGTTGTCGCGGAACCCCGTGTAATACGTACCATGACTGGTATCTACGTAGACTTTAGGTCATTATAGCTGCACCATTTAGTTATGTTTTTAGATAGCCCTAATCTTTATTTAAGTTCTTTTTCGTTCTCTGCAATCGTCCTGGGCACAACTGGTAAAGAATTATTAAAAGTTTTCACAAATGTTGATATATGAATGTGCATTTTTGAAAACTGTCCCAAAAAAAACTCTGGGGCATCGACGTAGCATGTAAAGTTTGTTGAGTATTAGATTTAGTGCATATTTTAATTGAAAAAACTCCGATCGCTAAATAGTACGTAGTCTGTCGATATTAAGTGTTTGGCCAAACAACCAGGTCATGTGTAATACGGACTACTTTATGAATATGTATGTATGTATGTATGTATGAGCACTTGTTATAGCGCCCCTTCAAGATTTCTACTCAGAGGCGCTCCCGACTACAGCGCGGACACTGAATCGGAGTTTCACGCCGAAGCGCATGAGCAATTGTGAGTGAAGGACTTGCCCAGGGTCCCTACGCGACGGCTTGAGGTGGATTCGAACCCGCAACCCTCGGGCTGCAAGGCACCGAACATACAATGTACCCCTACACCACCGCGCCCCATACGGAGTTACGAACCTGGTCCATATCACACATCTGTAGGTCCATATTACAAGATAATTATCATTGGTATTTGGCTATGTAATAGACTATTGGGCATCAAGTGTCTAAAATGGGCACACAGTCGATGCGCTGGATTGGGTGATAATGCTGATAGTGATTATACATGCGACATTTGTAAATAAAATTTTAAAACAAAAACTTAATAGTCTACCTAAAGATTATTGAAGTCTAAGGCCAAATGTGAACGTTTTTATAGGCCTAAGTAGCCCTGATGTTTCTTAGGCCCTACTACTTTTATGGGTATTTTCATTTTCCTACTAGGCCTACTCTCATTGATTGTTATTACAAGTAATTAAGTAGACTATTACAAGTACTCTTACAATAAATTGTTAGGCCTATAAGTAATTAATCCATTGAAATGTAAACGTTTCAATATTTGAGTTCAAATTAATTGATTGCAATTAATTGATAATTGCATTTAAATTTTTATTCATGTATTTAATAGCAAGGCTATGTTGTGTTGTTTTCAGTGCCCGCTTTTTACATTTATTTTTATATTTCAATAGCTACAGTCCTGCAGTTTCTTTTCTTTGTGGTTCAAGTATGTCATTTCTATGTTATAGGCCTATAGTTAGCCGAATTAGGTCAATGTTTTATGTTTCTTCCAGTACTTTTTAAACTCCCGAATAGTAGTCCGTTTTACACAACTATGTGTGTAATATGGACCACTTTTTATTTTTTTTAAATTCCTGCAAATTGGCAAAGCAACTAAGACATCTTTCACCATGTCACAATAATTCTTAAACTCAATCTATATAAAGTGGTAATAATTTTATTTAGGCTTAGGCCTATTATAGGAAGTCGGAGAAAATCGGGTTTCCCTTAGGGGACCATAATAGAAGCCCTTCCCCTACTTTTATTGAATGAAACACGTGAAACATACACGGTTGAAAGCTAGTCTCAATGTCTTTAAAAAATTTAAAAATGTCACAGAAATGTTAATTGTATTAAACCACTCATATCAGACAACTACGATATGCATGTCAGATGCCCCATTTCACGAGAGCACAACAGGTTGTAATATAATTCACATGAATTATATTACAAGCATTCATGGCTAGTGGGCAAATAGTAGAGACGGTTAATTTGTGTTTATGCATGAAATAATTATCTAAATAAACATAAATAAATGAATGTTTTGAGGGGTAATCTGAAATCGTAGAGGGTAGGATGAAATCGCCTTCAAGCTACCCCCAGGGGTAACTTGAAATCGATTTCATCCTACCCCCCGGTAATCTGAGCGCGATTTCAAGTTACCGGGGGGTAAGGTGAATGTGGGGTAATCTGAAATCGCTACACCGGTTCCAGCTTTACCTCCCGATGGTGCCTTAGCTCAGAGACTTGAACGTCGGCCTAACACGGTTCATAGGCCTACACGGGACCTGTATGGAATGGCTTGGTGCCCATTCAAACAGGTAGCGGGAGTGGGGAAAGGATCTCACCCGATCAATTCTTTGAAAAATGAGCAGGGTCGAGACCAGTGTCGCTTAAAAAATGTCTCCATTTAGCCTACATATGCGTTTACATCTTGACGACAAACTTCATACTAAGAATTTTCATTCTATTCTAATAAGTAGACTCGCAGACGTAGGCTGATGGACCTGGTCACAGTCCTACATGATTGTCATCGTTCGATTCAAACAGTAGGATAGAAAGACGCAAAGGACCGGTGTACACAAGACGAGAGCAATATGTCAATCTGTCAAAGCGTCATTAAGTTATGGTGTAAGAGCTGACATTGTGAACAACAAAAACAAAATATATCGACAAATAAATCAAACACGACTTTACCTACCAGATAATACATTGACCCTATACTTAGAACTTTAGAAGTATATCTAATCGAATCGGGGCCGTCCATAAATGACGTCACGCACCTAGGGGGGAGGGGGGTCGGAAATTTGTGACGATGTGTGACGTGGGGGAGGGGGTCAGCCAAGTGTGACGTCACATCACGTCTGTGTAATTAAATTTAACAATTAACAACAATTTAATCTTAAAATAACAGCTCTAATTTTGAGTATTAAAATTTTCATAATTTTTGATTATTTTAATGTATACGGGCACCATTATTAATAATTTTCTAATTATTTAAATATTTGTCACCATAAGATTTTTTAAATACTTATTACAATGACAATAAATGGGCATTGAAACATGTTTTATTATCATGTGGAAGTTTCGTTTTAGGGGGGTCAGAGCTTTGTGACGTCATTTTTCAGGGGGGGTGTGACTTTTTGTGACGAAGTGTGACGAGGGGAGGGGGGTCAAAAATCGGCCAAAATAGCGTGACGTCATTTATGGACGGCCCCATATATGCAGAATGGACAATAATAGAAAAATAAAAACTGTCATGATGGGTATGATGGATGGAAGTGGACGAAGAGGAAGACCTAACAGGGAATGGACTGATGACATCAGGGATTGGTGCAAACAAGACCTACACAGTTTGAGTGTATTGGCGCAAGACAGAGGATTATGGAAACGGATGACGAAATTTGCATTGGACACCTACGGGCTTTCGGCCCATGGATCATGATGATGATGATGATGATACTGAGAAGTATAATTTAATCGAATCGGATCCCGTTCAATCCAATCAGCGCTCGTGAATAAGCTGGTGCCGAGAGCTTGGCTTTCGAGTGGCGCTTTAGAAGTTTGGAGATTACGGTTACGATGATAGATCAGAGAAACAAGAAGCCATGGCAGGTATACGGTGGAATAGAAAGTTGATAGAGATGAGTCTGACATACATACACATACATACATACATACATACATACATACATACATACATACATACATACATACATACATACATACATACTCGTATCGGATCATCGCTTTGGTCTGGCGGTCCTTGCTGTGCCTAGCCCCTGCCTATCTACGCCACCTCTGCTGCCCTACCTTGGGTGCTCCGGGTCGTCGCTCTGTCCGCTCTACTGAGCGGGGCGTGCTCATGGTCTCTTTCGCCCGCACAGCTACTAAGCAGAATCGGGCCTTCTCAGTTGTTGGCCCTTCCTCTGGAACGGGATTCCTTTGGTGCTGCGCTTGCATCCCATAATCCACTCTGAATCTTTCTATACTTGCCTCAAAACTGTCCTTTTCAGCCGTGCTGTGGTCGGGAGCGCTCCTGAGTAGTAACCTTGAAGGGGCGCTATATAAAACTTCGTAATGAATGAATGAATCAATCAATACATACATAAATGCATAAATACATACATAAATACACACATTCATACATACACACATACACACATTCATAGGCTACATAAATGCACTGTGTCTGGGAAAAAAGGGACCCCTTACTGGTTATATGAAAATAAATATTCTTAGATTTTTAAAATTGCAAAACCATTTAAATCCTGACATAATTGGCTAACACTGGTTAAAATATAAAAGTTTTTTCATCCAATAATGATGTCATAATTACGTCATTTGCATCAAATTTCAAATGATGAGGGTGGCACAAAAAGTTATCTAAACAATTTCAAAATTATTTTAAAGCGCTATTTATAAACTATAAATTTTGGTTTTGTTTTATTTTTATATTTTAATAATATTAGACCGCAAGGCGTGTTCAAAGTGTTCACATTCGGCCTCAACACAAGCTTCAAGACGCACTCGTCATTGGCCACTGGCGGCATCGATAACAGGCTGATCAAATTTCTTCCAGGTATTAACGATTTGCTGAAGTCATTATGACGTCATTATTGGATGAAGGAAACTTTTATATTTTAACCAGTATTAGCCAATTATGTCAGGATTAAAACGGTTTTGAATTTTAAAAATCGATTAATATTTACTAGTTATTTTCATATGACCAAGAAGGGGTTCCTTTTTCCCGGACACAGTGTACACACGCGCAGTACACGTACATGGGCTTGAGCATGAGGCTGGTATACATTACTAACCGATAGCGCGTATCATGAGAAGCAGAAGACTTGCGACTGCGATGATCAGGCGAATGTTTCTTCCAACAGCCGATCCTCGGAACAGACAAAACCGTAAACCTCTCGAGATAAAGGTCATTCCGTACTTCCTCATCTTTTCCTCGAGTAATTAGCAATTAATTAATTAGCAAGCCTGTGTACCTAGAACCGAGTTGTCGTAACTTTAAGCCAACAAAACTTCAACTAAAACCGTCTTCCAGCCGACATCACAACAACTATAGACTGACTAACATCTGTAGTCAAGATGCACGCCATTTCTTGCGTGCACGGCTAAGAAGACACGCTCGTCGATTGACAATTATATATTGAGCGCATTCAATACGGCTTACGGCCATTCAGATACCAAATTTTATACCGGAGTAATTATTTTGTCGGTTATTCCATTGTAATCGAACGAGAGTACGGGGTTAAAGACTGTCTATTTCAATCGATCTCTCTCGACGAACGCTGCGCTTTATTGCCGCACAACTCCAAAGAATGTCTAGAAACCTATGATGCAGCTTCCTACTGATTTTGTCTTACACCTGCGCTCGATCGATAACCTGAAGAAAGCTTTAAATCGTCTGCTCAGAAGACGTCATCTACGTCAGATAAACGACCGTATAAAACGCGACGATTTAAAGTCGATGTGCACCAATTTACAGGTAGTTTTGTTCGGACGTCAGCGTCAGGTGTGGCCCAGATGGCGGCTGAGACCTCGGTTCGATTCCTGATTATGCCTACCTGAATCATCGTGTTCAATGGACGTGGCAAGTGGCGTAAATCACGATGGGGGAGGGGCGGCAGAGGGACTGCCTTGAATGGGTGCCTCTCTGTCCCCCCCCCCAATGCAAAAATCCGGCCTACGAAAAAATCTGTCCACAGTCTAGTTATGTACAGATTTTCGCCTCTGGTCGTGGATCGATTTGTTGATGATAGGAATCGTTTGATTCATCCATTTAAACCAACCGATCATGTCGTTTCGTCTCAATCAGACATCTCTCTCTCTCTCTCTCTCTCTCTCTCTCTCTCTCTCTCTCTCTCTCTCTCTCTCTCTCTCTCTCTCTCTCTCTCTCTCTCTCTCAACCGTGACCTCTGTGAGTGTAAGTCTATGTAGGCCCTATGCTTGTATGAGGTGGTTAAACTCAGCCGGATCCCGTCCGATCTGATATCCAGAACTTCTGCCATCTGAGATCGGCCACCTCCTGATCCATGAGATGTATCACTAAAAGAGGAGTCCCGCCCCCCAAATATAGACTATCTTATTTCGCTGTGATCAGTACCGGATTAAGGCATAAGCCATCTAAGTCACGTTCCACAGCGTTTTTGAGGGCCCCAAAATCAGGAGAAATGAAATCAAATTGTTGTAGCAAATTCCAGACATGGATTGTCTCGAGACACTGTCTCGGTCTTGGGACGTATCGATATAGTTTTTTTATGCCTCGGTCTCAGACCCTACTGTCTCGGTCTCGGTCTCGAGGTCATTTCTTGACTTTTTGGAAACTGTCTCGAAGTAAAAGTCTTGTTCTCTTGTAGAAACTGTTTCCATAGTTCTCGCGCAAACTGTCTTTAGTTCTGAACTTCTGACAGTATCGCGCTGGTATTAGCAGATATTGAAAGAGCAGTTTTAAGTTTTGCTTTAGGCCCTATTACTTTATTTCAATGTTATAATTTATATCAGTGCAAATATCTAAAAATGTCTCATAAAGAACCTGAAATAGTGAAATTTGCATTCACGCAATTTGAAATCAATATAAAACAAAACGAATGGGATGCCGTTTGTCGCTGGTGTAAAGCCTACAGAAGCGAAATGATTGGAACAACATCGAGTTCCTCAAGGTGAGTGATGTGACTTAATATTATTATGTCCCTAATATATGGAATGTTGTGGGTTTAAATTTTACAATCATTTAGAAGATTTTAGAATGGCTAAAATATTTAATTTCTTTATAGTTTATAGGCCTACTAATCAGGTGATCGACTGATTTTAGTGACTTGTCCCTGGTATTAGACTTCAAAAGTTGATAGAAAAATTGTTTTGGGATTTGGGTCCAAATCCCAAAACACTCGTTTTGAACTGTCTTGAACTATCTCGGGCCTTGAGTCTCGGTCTTGGTCCCCACTGTCTCGGTCTCGGTCTCGAAGTTTGGTGTCCCGTATACAAGTCTGGCAAATTCCTAATTTTGTATAATATACCGGGTATTTGAAATAATTTAGATCTTTACCCTGAAACGTTTTTCAGCACTAGTAAGTTTTAGTTACTACTTACTTACTGAATACTGACCCTAGTCACAGACTCACGGTCTGTACAAGCCTATATTTCATTTTGAAAAACATAGCTTATCATGTACAGGTACGTTTAGAACTTTGTGTTCAGATACCGGTACCGGTAATTTGGTTATTGGCTTTACTTTGGGGGTTAGGGCCCCAGGAAGCAGTGGAGGCGCCAGGATTTCAGGTTTGGGGGGCTAAAGCTCCAAGTCCTTCCATTTTGTCCCCTCCTCCCTGTGATTTGCAGTGATTTCCAACTTTTTGGGGGGGGCTGAGCCGCAGTTAGGGTGGCTAAGCCCCCCTTATCCCTCTGGCGCCGCCACTGCCAGGAAGTCTTAACCCGGCCCAGGCTTTGATATGACTATTGTATTAATTATATCTCACGCATTTTTGTTTTATCCGAATAGCGTGAAGCGATCGAGGAGGGCCATCGAAAACAGCTTGGCCGGAAAGACTTAGATTTTACTTTAGTAAAACTTGGCGACTCGCCGAGCTCCTCTGGATGAGCAGTTTAATTAATCACTGCATAATATGTGTATGAACAAGAAAAAATATAATTAGACCCCACATAGGCCTATAGCCTACATAATAATTATCGAAAACGATCGGGTTGTAACTCAGTGGAATTGGTTTGACGAGCGCAGGTGACTAGGCCTATAATCTGATCTCCCCGAAATGGCTTTTGTGTGGTACTGAGAAATTTCTGAGATTTACATTACATTACATTCCGCAATACATTGCATTTACATTACATTAGGCTACATTTCGCAGTGTATCTTTTTCAGCCCATATATAGTTTAAATATGTGGTCATCCCCGTAGCTCCACCGAGGGAAACGTGGCGAAGTACCCACTGTGTTAAGGGGAAATAATGGAAAATAATCTGCATATGCATGATTAGCAACGGTCTTAATTTGTGCTTATGCATGCATGGCTGGTTAGGCAGGAACCGTGTCATGTTATAATTATCCATCCATAACTATATTACGAAGCGTCTATGAACACTCGAGTCATTGCTGCATTGCAAGAGGCTCTTTATAAATGCTCAGATATACAATGAAATACAATATACGAAGACTGTATGGATGTATATATAACTTGATAACCATATCTTTGAAACAGCGACCCGAGCTAGTACAAGCTACTAAGTTTCATCCGACTCCTCTTGCTCCGTTCTCAGAAGCTTAATGTTTTGATTGTAAATTGTTGCTTTTGGGGCAATAAACGTCTCGATTCTGAATTGGTTTTGACGAGTGCTTCAGATCCGGTAACCAAAATGCTTGAGAACTCTGAAGCAGTGTTGATTCATTTCTCCCCTTTCTTGGAAGGTGACCTTCGACCTCCATTTCGATATATGTGCCTTACTGTTCAGCCTTCGAATGCCGAAGATTCCGTCATAGGTCCCAGCGTGCAGCGTCTCGTTCACCCATCGATCGAATCCTTCTGGAACCTCCCTCTGAAACTGGTTGTACATCCGCGTCACTGCTCCACGCGGATCCATGATGAAGTCCTCGTATCGTACGGTTAGGATGGACCCCGGATACCGCTTTTTCAGGCGCTTCTTCGCTTCCAGGTCGTCCCACATCCGACGGCAGAGAAACTCGGACTCGTTCACCGCGGTCCAGTTACTGGAATTGAGGTACGTCTGCATGGTAAGAGGATCTGCCCTCGAAACTGCTACAGCTCTGGGGTCCCTAACGTAGAAGACGAAGTGGACGTCCGGCATCCGTTGGATCAGAAGTTCCAGATCAGACATGGATGCTCGATGGATTCCCGCCACCACAAGGTTAGCCTTGGAACAGATGGTGCTGAGAACATCTCGACACACCGTCTGCTCGCTGAAGACACGCGTGTACCAGGCGGCATTGAAAAACTCGGCGAACTTGTTCTGGATCGTTCCACAGTAGTGCTGCGAATGGAACGGCGTCGTTTTCACCGTCGCTCGAAGGTCGTATTCACTTTCATCCAGGAACTCTATGCCGCTGGAGTCCACTTGTAGCTTCCAGAAGTTTCCACATAATCCCAGAGCGGACCTTCGTAGTTCGCTGTCTGCCATCTGGTCGATGTAACCCTGAAATATTTCCACTCCTCGTAATCCCCTAAGCATTTGCTCTTGATGCATCCTGCGAAGGAATCGGAAGACATCTCTGCAGCGAACAATCCTTAAGTCTGATTCTTCGTCGAATTCGATTGCCTCACAAGCGGAAGACGGAAGCATTTGTTTTACGCGAAGCATCGAAACCCCCAGGGCCTTCGTGCAGTCCCAGAACACCTTCAAGGCCTTCGAAACTGCGATGAACCGATGAGTGAGGGCTTCAAGAGGCAGGCGGCCAGACCTGCAGTTCAGCAGATCCTCCAGATATTTCGTCATTGCAAGGAGTTTTTCGTTGTCGAGCAATCTACAACCACAAGTTGTTTTATGCAACGGGCGTCAGCACTGTCTTGATGGATCAGATGGGAGAAACATTCTATAAAGACGTAAGGTGCTATTTATGTGGACTGATGTAACTGCCTCTTAATTAAGGGGATCAGACGATTCCCATTGTTATGTATCTTTTTCCTAGTTTTTATTGTTACGCTGCAGCTAATAGTCCCACTAAGACTTATTCCAAAGCATTTCGCTCCTTGATATAAGAAGAGAATATGAGTGTCAGTATTCATACCAGTTGTCTCTCCTCCCACCTCATTATGTATCTGCGTTGTAGTTCAATCAATCAATCAATCAATCAATCAATCAAACAAACAATCAATCAATCAATAAATGAATCAATCAATGAATCAATCAATCAATCAATAAATAAATGAATCAGTCAGTCAGTCAGTCAATCAATCAATCAATCAATCAATCAATATTCGTTTATTCGGTTTGACAAGGTTAACACAGACGCAACATTGTTACATTTAACTGTTCAATGAGAACCGACAGAATATCCAGAACATGTGAGATTAAATAATTCATTCTTTCATTCCGTATATTTATATAGCGCCTCTTCAAGAAGCCTACGCCGAAGCGCTAAATTAATGTTGATATCTCAGGCCAAGGCAATGCTCAGGATGCCTAAGGACTTATATGTTGCAGTTTCATTTGTGGGTCTACCTTTAAACGTTTCTGTACATAAACTTTTAGTCATGCCTACCTTCGCGTCTGATTGCTGTAGTAGAGTAAGCGAAGTGGGTTTGAATAGTATGGCAGTCCCGAGTAATGAACGTGGAATGCATCGAGAGCCTCGTACCAGAGGATCGCCGGTTCTGGATCGATGTTGAAGACGTGTGAGAAGACAGTGGAACCACCTCTCATGTACGAGTAGAGAAGGACTTTAGACACACCGTTGCTTGAAACATTACTCAGCAATTCCTGTCAATCATTGAAACAATCAATCAATCAATCAATCAATTAATTAATCAATCAATCAATCAATCAATCAATCAATCAATCAATCAATCAATCAATCAATCAATCAATCAATCAATCAATCAATCAATCAATCAATCAATCAATCAATCAATCAATCAATCAATCAATCAATGAATCAATGAATCAATGAATCAATGAATCAATCAATCAATCAATCAATCAATCAATCAATCAATCAAATCAAATCAATCAAATCAATCAAATCAATCGAGCAGTCAATCAATCAAACAATCAAACCAGCCTGTCAATCAATCACTCAATCAATCAATCAATCAATTAATAAAATCAATCAATGTAAACTTGATATAGGCCTAGTGCCCCTTCAAGATACCTACTCAGAGGTGCTGTCGATAACACTATTTAATTCACGTACAAAACCAACTTTTTAGATACGTACACATACATACATACATACATACATACATACATACATACATACATACATACATACATACATACATACATACATACATACATACATACATACGTACGTACATACATACATACATACATACATACATACATACATACATACATACATACATACATACATACATACATACATACATACATACATACATACATGTACACAGGCCTACCTAATATAACACATGTATATGCTACCTCTTTTTCTCAAATTTACCTGTCTGGTTTTCATCCAGATCTCATCTGGTTCATCTGGTCGAACTGAGACGTCGTCTTTGATTCGTTCTGGTCTGCTTTGTGTTTCCTGTTCTTCCCGTGTTTCGTGTTCTTCCCGTGTTTCGTGTTCTTCCCGTTCTTCGTGCACTTCGCGTTTAAGTCGATCATTTCTTAACTGCAGTAGCCCTGTACCTGATAAGCGTCAATTACAACAGACAATAGTAGCTACTCAGAGGCGAGAATCGATACATAACTTTGGGGGTACAGATTCTAAGAGGGTCGGATTTTTGGGGGGACAGAAGGGCTTAAGTCAAAACTTTGGGGACAGTCCCCAAATGCCCCCCCATGATTTACGCCACTGGGCCTACTCCAGGGCCGCATTAAGGCTAGTGCAGGCCCGGGTGCTGCAGCACCCTCAGCACCCCTTTTAATGCGGTCATGGCCTACTCTGACCAACGGCGTGGCCACTTACTGATTAATCTCGTGGCAAAGAAGCGACATGCGCAGTAGATGCAGCACGCTCGTTAATTATAGATGGTGCTTTGCGCTCAGCTTTAGAGTAGCGCTATAGAAATCCGGAGTTTACGATTACGATTACGATCAGGTGAACTTGCATGAACTAAATAGGCAAGACATTATAACGTGTCCAAAGTAGGCCTACCGAAAAGCGCAGTAATGTTTAGAGTAGCTTGATAGTAATTTGTGCTGTGCTTTTGAAAAGACGCCGTTTTAATTGTGTTGTGATGCATAAGCATTCTTAGTGTACTCTGCTCTGCACAGCCTACGTACATACATGCATGCATGCAAGCATGCATACATACATACATACATACATACATACATACATACATACATACATACATACATACATACATACATACCTACATACATACATACATGCATACATACACACATGCATGGTGTCAAGCCATTTGCGCGCAAGACGTTTGCGCGCCGTCGTTTGCGCGCAGTCATTTGCGCGCACCGTCATTTGCGCGTTGGACGTTTGCGCGCCGTCATTTGCGCGCGCGCCGTCACAATATGCAAACAAAAGAATCTACAAAATAACCACTTTAATCATTTCAAAAAATCTGTATTGGTTTTCTACAAAATAACTACTTTTATTTAGCTGTAAGTTCAGCAACCTATCAATGTTTTTCTTTCTACGAAATGACTACTTTAATTTAGCAGTAAGTTGAGCTAGGTATCTATGTTTTTCTACGAAGTGAGGGTTAGGTATAAATGTGTTCTACGAAATGACTACATAAAAGTCCAACATAGTGTTTGTGTCTGCAATAACAAATTGAAATGTTATGCGCAATTCCTTTCAGATATTCCAACAAAGATATATCGTTGAGCGAAGTAACGTTGGCGTATGGTCCCTTCTCTTTCTCTGATGCAGCATATACGATGGCAACATACTCGCTGCCTGCAACGAAACTCCGGCAGAGCTTTGATGGATTATTTGCCTTGGTCTCTCAACCGTGTTCAATGCTCTTCGACGGATTTCTGTAACTACCTTCTTCGCTTCGTTGTCTTTCGGAGCTGGAGCATGGTTGTGGTCAGCGATCACAGTACATGCAGCTCCTGTTATCACTTTAATTCGACCTTTACAGTCACGCTTAAAGCATCTCCAGGATGCACTGCCGTCCGCATTAACTCGATCTCTCCTATATCGAAATCCATCTGTTATGATATGTTCTTTTTCCATCTTGGATTCAGTCGTCTCCATCGTTTAACAAGATATAAACAGCTTTGGAATTTTCACATAGAACCTCTGGTATTTAAACCTTTCTTCGCTGTTTGATCATACGAAGACGACAGGTACAATATGCGAAATCAAAACCAGAACAATAGGTTGAAAAACAATAGATTGATATTTACAATAGGTTTATACGCGAAGAGGAACAGGAGTACACATCAAAGTGCGAATAAAATAGGCCGACCCATCATACAGGAGTTCGCTGTTTGATCATACGAAGATGGCAGACATAATAGTACAAGTCAATCCACACTGCGCGCGCGCAAACGTCCCGCGCGCAAATGACGGGCATTTCTTGCTGCGCTCAACCGACTGCGCGCAAATGACGGCGCGCAAACGACGGCGCGCAAACGTCCTGCGCGCAAACGACAGGGCGCCCACATGCATACATACATACATACATACATACATACATACATACATACATACATACATACATACATACATACATACATACATACACACAAACATACATACATACATACATACATACATACATACATACATACATACATACATACATACATACATACATACATACACACAAACATACATACATACCATACATACACACATACATACATACAAACATATACACATGCATACATACATACATACATACATGCATACATTAGTAATCAGTGATTTCTATAGCCTCGGTTTCTAATGCAAAAGATATCAACCGATGGCGCATCAACTTCAAGGCGTAACGATGATGGTCAACATCCGCAGAAGACCAGTTTCTCTGAGACAGACAGCGTAAGGTGGATAAGCGAATAGCCTACATAATTATGACCATAGGTCTATATACGACCAGCATATGTCCTGAAGGATGTTTAATCAGAAAAAGTCATACTGAAAACATACTGGTAGCTGTAGCATTCACTGAGTGGGGGTGCTTACAGATAGACCGTGCCTAATCGCTCGGCGGTGTAAACCCAACAGGTGCTCCACTGTATACATGTACATAGGCCTAGTCAACGCATAAAGCGGCCGCCTATTTGGTGAAGGGACATAGCCGGGAAACAATTTCGTGGGGGAGGGGCGGTGGGGTTCGTTTTCGGGGGAAGTTTCCATTGGACATGGTCGTATTTTTCTAAATTTTTAGTTTTTTATAACAGCAATGCATTGATTTGGGGGTTTGAACCCGCAAAACTACCCCTAAATAAGCCCATGATTTGGTGTATTAAGTTCACAGTGTGTTGCGTAATTATCTGCTGCGTTTGCCCAGTTTACTATTACGATTACACCATGGATGTTAATTGCATAAGGTAATTAGGCCCTATATCTCAGCCAGCATTTCCGTGGGCATTAGATCTGACCCATGTGTTGGCTGTCTGTCTGTCTGTCTGTCTGTCTGTCTGTCTGTCTGTCTGTCTGTCTGTCTGTCTGTCTGTCTGTCTGTCTGTCTGTCTGTCTGTCTGTCTGCCTATCTGTTTCTCTCTCATTCAGCCCCGCTGCTCGTTTGAACGAGTGCCACGCCATGAGCAGCCCCTACGAGCGGTCTCCATGAGCGGTACGCTCTGCCTTCCCTTTCTGGGCTCTCTAGCAGCCGGACTTGGACCTCCTCTGGACGTCGATATCTGGACAACCCTCTGGCATGACGTAGCACTCGTGAATACGCTCCAAACCTGCGGATGGCTTTTAGGTAGCGCTTTAGAAATGTCGAGATTACGATTACGATTCGATCGTAATTTATACAATTAGTAGACCCTACATAAATAATTACGCTATAGGCCTAAGTGAACTTACCGATAGCATAGAGGATGCCGAGGCCGCACAGCGCCAGAATTATTAGCGCTCGACATTTTCGTCTTCTGGAGGCGAGCATTTCGCACAACTCAAAATCAGCGAAAAACACGATCACTGAACGAGATTCACAGGAAAAGATAGGCTACACAGTCAACCTGTGAAACCTTAATTAGAATAAGCCTCTGTTCAGGCATCCATGCTGTTGCAAGCTTTCACAGATTCTGTCCGTCTATCTGTCTGTCTGTCTGTCTGTCTGAATGTCTGTCTGTCTGTAAAATATTCCTACTGTAAAATATTCCTACTGTAAAATATATTATGTAATTGTAGGCCTATATTATTATATAATTATATACATATAGGCCTATATAAAACTCGTAAGCTTATTTAGCGTAACTCTACTATGCACATCGAGGTCCATTTTATATAATGTACACACTATAGATAACGTCAAAGGTTTGTCAGCGTGTCAGTTTCAAGCCAGTGTGATAACGTAGCTACATGTGGACCGACTTAGATCATGATTGGCCAGAATAACTCGAAAGCTAAGTTTGGGCGAATTACATCAGTTCTAAACCGTAAACTGTAAGCAGTCTATAAAGTTCATCCGACGTCATCAAACATAGCTTTGTCTGCATTTCTTTAAGTTTATATAGGCTACTGTTCCTTCTTATACGATAGATCGTAATTACCAAAATTTAATGAGCTACTCTTTTAGAACTTAGCATTGTAGGCCTATGTGTACATGTGGCTCTATATGCGGAGCAATGCTAGGTTCTTACGGAAGGCAATGCCTTAAGCTGGCCTGAGAGGCCGCCATGGGTATGAAGTATTAGCGACTTCATTTTGCTTCGCCTCGGCATATGAGAGCAGGTGGCCATTCCTCTCCCTCATTGTCTAAGCTTCCCATCGACAGTGCACTGCCAGTGTAGGCCTACTCATTACAGCCGATTTAGCTAGGGAACACCGGTGGGACAGAAATCTTGAAACAAATTTTGCCCTTGGCAAGGATTCGAACCAACGACCTCTCGGTTGACAGCCCAGCTGGCTAACCACTAGACTATCATGCATTACTAGGGTCAGCATCATAGTTCCTATACTCTGAGTAACGAGAGGTTTAGGCATACCAGTGTTCTTAGCTTATGCTGTAATTTTCACAAGTGAACAATAATAGGTCCCCAACCTCCTTCACTAAGGTATTATCCTCATGCTAGGCTTAAATTAACAGCCCAAGATTTTAGTTAACAAACATATTTCAAACTGAAGAAAAAGATTGGCTTTATTGTACATCAGTATTTAAATTACAAAAACACAAATAATTTTACACACAATAATCAAATTAACGGATATAAGAAAATTTACACAAAACTGCAATTCACCTAAAACTACTATATCGCCAACTTTCGTAGGAAACTTCTAATTTAGCAATGCTGGAATTACTATCTGCTACTGACTTAGCCTGCTCTAAGATTCCATTTTCTTGCAAGAGTCTAGTCTACTTTTTTGCCTGGATAAAAAGCAGTGGAAATGGCTGACATGCTGATAAGTCACTCACAATTCCAAAACTCAAATGGTAAGAAACTCTTGTTGCTAACAGCAACACAAAGGTAATCAGAATGTAGAAAACTCTTAACATCATTATCGTTCATCACATTCGTCATGATAATCGAAAGCGTAATTTTTATCTGTCACCACAACATCAGAATAAAGTGAAATTTACAATGCAGCCGATATCCTTACAGTAGTTATTGAGAAACCTATGTGAAAGGTCAGTGGTGGTGAAGGATTTCGCCCAATCAATTCATCTAAAAATGATCAGGGTTAAGGAAACCACGCACATTTAAATTCTATGTAATTTCTATATTGCAGAAAACTGTGATCAGAAATTTATACGGTGCTGCTTCAAGAAAAACATTAATCGGAAATGCTTTCTGTGCTCGCCTATATAACTGTATTGTATTGAAACATTTATAAAGCGCCTCTACCAGGGTGAACTGTGCAGAATAAATGTCATTACGAACAGAAATGTATTCAGTAAGCAAAATGATGTACAGTAAGCTACTACTGTAACCAGTGGGAGGCCCACACACACACACGTGAAACCCAACCAGTGGATTCTCATCCATACTTAACACACAGCATTTTCAAAGTCTCTGGACAAAGTTGCATCAATAGCGTGGGCTCGTAATACCAGCCGCACCTACACACAATCCTAAAAAAATCCTGTTGACAAGTATTCAAAATAATTTGACAATCCATTAAAAAATCCTAAGCACGCACAACAATCAGTTTAATCTAGACTGCAATTCTTAAACGACTGATGAAGCATATTCAGCGCGTGTATACAGCAACTAATCACAAGCCAATGCAAAACCAGCCACACAGCTAAATAAAATCTTAGAAAAAATCCTGTTGACAGTTAATTAAATCTAATATTGCCGATCCATCAGAGAAAATCCTAGACACGGACACCAGTTCGATCTCAACGGCAATTTCTTACACGATCGAAACAAGTTCGTTATAATTATGTACATATGTAATATCGTTTGCGTTTAATGCCCTCGGTGTCTGCAGGCTCGAAAACGCGGCTTCCTGAGGAAACTCTAAAGATACAACTTGCACACTGCTATTCAATGTTTAATCGTTTGCCATAGCTAAAAACAAACAAAAACAAACTACTTGCTTTGTTGTTATATTTTTCTGATCAAAGCAGTGAGGCATCAATAAAAACTTTAAAAAGCAGTTTGTTGTATACTGTGCCACAATGATTTATACTGGGGTTTAATTTGAGATATATCTCTACCAGGATGGCCATGGTGGGTGCAAATTCCCATGTAGAATCCATATAGGTTTCATCAAATGTTTGTGGGCATGCTGGAATTGCTAAGCTGAGATGCTTGTTGTGTTTTTTGTTAGAACCTCAATTAACAACAATTCTAAACTGGTTGGCTTGGGTTTAGACTGAAGCATAAACATTGCAACTGCATGAAATTCAAAACCCAAAAAAGGCTTGCATAAAAAGGTATTACATTATATAGACTGTTTAAAGCATAGTTTTTATGTATTAGATATTATTATTATTATAGATATTATGTTTTCTATCACAGCACATCTAATGTAATGTACAGAATAGTAGAATACGAATTAAGTAACTATGTGTACGTGTGTTCACGCAAACACACACACTGACACATGCACGCACGCACGCACACACACACACACACACACACACACACACACACACACACACACACCTAGGCCTACACCTACACACACCCATCTCCCACTTGAAGCTCAACAGTTGCAGCTCAACTCACGGGGGGAAGTTGAATCATTTTTATTAAGAAAAACTTACCGTAACCTATGTTAAAAGTAATTTCCCTCTGCATAGAAAAGTATATCATACAGACATATTTTTATGCCTTTTTATTCATCGGCATTTACAGTCATGTACTGATAGTTTCCGCTATAAGGCATCACCCTCCAAAACTTCAAATTACGATGAACATACTCTCATACATAACACACACAACATATGTATACACAAATTGTGCTAGAAAATACATTCCAACTATAGTCCAATCTTTGATTACTCTTCTTGGCAACTTAATACAATCACAGACGTTATGTATTGCAAGGTAATCACATATATGTGGATATATATATATATATATTATATATATATGTATATAATAAATATGTCTGTAACATAATTTCCACCAGCTACACTCTCGGTGGGGTTTGCAAGAGCGTTTGGCTCAAGCAGGTACAGCCGACGCAAAATGAAACCCACTCCGTACATGATTCACATTTGGAAAACAAATCACCTATTTTAAACGAGTCATCAGGATATTAAACAAAATAATTCATGACGAAATGTCCGCAATGAATTTTAAACCCGAAGTGAAATACATTACCAATCTCATGGACAAAAAATAATTCCTTAATCCACAATTGTTAAATTTAAATGGAAAGTCAGAAAAAATGTGACTCTACATCATTCACATATCACTTTGGCATCAATTAAATTCGTGCAGGTCTCATTATGCTTACTCGGTCTCAATACAGTTTTCCAATAAGTAAATTACAACCAATAGATACTTTAGACACCACAGCAACCATTGTGCCATTATTTCTTGGTGTTCATTGTTCAATCAATCTTAATTATAAGCCTGAATCAATTATGCATCAAACTGATCACACAACTGCTAAATAATAAAAATAACTGTTAGGAAAAAACTCTGAAAGACAATCTGATAAAAATAAATTAAATAAATCAACGAGAATACAAATATTTAATACAGCTGTAATGTGTTTGTACCTAATCTAACACTTAGACATATCCTTTGGTGGCTGTAGTAAACACTGTGTGTGCAAGGCTGTGCATCCTCAGTGACTACAGCACCAGGCAACTATATCCCACATTGGCAGAGAAGACTTACAATAGCATAGAACTAGAAATTAAATATTCAGCAAATGGTGACAATAGGGCATTAAGTGAGAGATCACTAAGAAATGGAATGATCAACTTTCTGAGGTGTTTCAACCATGAATAGTGAGAACAGAGCCGGATTAACCTATAAGCGAAATAAGCCATGGCTTAGGGCCCCACAACGTTTTGAGGGCCCCCAACTGTCAGGAAATATAAAAATCAGATGGTACAAAGGTCCTATTTGACAATTTTCTTCTGAAAAAAGACGGAAAAGCAACAAAAAAGTCATTAGAAAATTTTCAAAGTAATAAACAATGGTTTTTCTCCAAATCTGAAAAAAATTAAATTTGTTTGCATGGCTTTCTGGTTAGGGATGTCTTAACCCGGCCCTTGGCTTAGGGCCCCCGAAAGTCTTAATCCGGCCCTGAGTGAGAATCTTTGTAAAGCTACATTTCATGCTAAAATAAATGCTAACGTTGAAATAAAATTTACATTCAGACGTACAATGCTGTAATTTAAGAGAAATAAATTTCACTCAAAGTAATTACCATACACTTAACCAGTGTATATATAAAACTGTATTTTATTCGGGCAATAACTAATGTTAAATAACAAATGTTAAATTAATGAGCAATTAACATATTTATGCAGTGAAACTGCAATAATATAATTACATTGCAATACCATACTATCATTCTAGCATTATTGTCATTGGGAGATTTTTTTAAAGTATTGCACTGAAATGCAGTTTGTCAGCTTTTATGAAATGCAGCGTCTGCTTCAACACAAGTGCAACAGCACTTAATAGAAAACCTTCTGCAACCTTCTTAACTATGACACACTAAAAATCAAAATGTACAAAATAAATTCATGTAAAATAGAAAGAATTCATATTCGAAATTGTTCTTCCATTTCAACAACCAATCATAAGGATTGCTAAATCCGTAACCAAACCCTATTAACTGTATGAAATGTTTCTCTTCAACTAAGAACAGATAATGCAAAAGCTTTTTCTGGACATAGTGCACTAGATCACTTACATGCTCAAAAAAAACTTAAAGCTTTAAAACACTTTCTCTGCTGCAAAGAATCGTAAGAAGACAGTAAACAAAAACAGCTGAAATATTGAATCTGATCACTGTATTCGGAACAGTTCAGCTCATGGCAAAGAAGGAGGTTTTAGACTTACAAGCATGATAAACATTCATCCTTAGTACAAATTGGTAGCAATACCCTGTCAGAGTAATTGCCACAAAAGAAATTACTACACACTAACTAGTTTGGCCAAATTAAAACAACCACCATCTTGTTTTTCCAGCATAATTACTAACTGCACAAAAAATCTTTACTAATAACTACAACACTGTAATTAATAATAGAGTATAATTACTACTAAACTAATTACAATAATTATAATATTACATATAATTGTATTTTATATATAATAATACAATAATTATTATAATTATTTATAAACTGATTATTTTCTAAACTAACAGGCCTGAGATAATATTATAGTCAAATTTCTACACAAGTCTTTCATTTTCAAGTGTGGTGATATCAGGCACCGATAACAATATTTATCTACAGTGCAATCACAATATTGAGAAAACTGTGACAATAGTACTAGGACTAGTGCAATCTAAAATTAGAGAAGTAAGTACTACGACAATGCTTAGACACACTGCTCATCCTTTTTATCCATCTAGTTTAACTTGCGGGAATCTTGCAATCTTGCTTGAATGTTTGCTTGCTTGCTTGAATGTTTGCTTGTGAATGTTTGCTTGCTTGAGTACAAATCTTGCGACGACTAATTCGATCACTTACAATCATTCAATCGTTGAAACTTGGCAGATAGACTCGCCCTCGCACACTTCATTCTATCAAAATTTCAGCCCCCAAAAAAGGCTAGCTTATAGAATCGGGGACTAAACTTTTCGGGAATCCCCTCCGACACGGAGCGTTGTGATTGGCCAGCCCATTGGCAACAGAAACGGGTGCGGTGCTTGATTTATGTTGTAAAATGCTATATATTTGTAGAGGTAACTGCTTAATATGACGGATTATAGGATACTAGATGGATATAGTAAAAAACTTTGTTTTTACTATTGGTTCTTTTTATTATCTGAACCACTTTGCATTTTGTTTTACCGTTGAAAGCAAATAATAATACTACTAATAATAATGATAAGAATAAGAACCTTCCTTTTCTAAGCGCTGAGTTTTGAATGGTACAGATAAACCCGAATATCAAAGTTGCAACCAGAAACACAACCAGTTCATCAACTCAACTAATATCACAGTCACAAGAATCTAAGCTAAATGCAATGCCAAGGCACATCATCACCATCACAACTGCTCATCTAGACTGCAGGAAACTAACTACTGTTGTTACTATCACACTAATTATGATCCCATACCACTTAACATGCTTCACTCAATGACCAATATAATTACCAAATTAATGTTACTTTACTTGTAACAGCATGTATAATTATGGTCTATCACTATTTAACATGCTTCACCAAAGACCAGAATTACCACTAAATTCATGCTATTTGCTATAGTATGGCTAATTATAAAGAAAACAAGGACGACCAAGGATAAAGTGGATGGACGAGATACATGAAATAACTAGAATGAATTTGACAGAACTGAGAGATGCGACGGCGGACAGAAGAAAATGGAGGAACTTGATCATGACGGTCGCCAGGGTTCAACGAACTGACAGCACAAGGTAACAAGGTAATGGCTAATTACACTCTCTTAAAACCAAACATGCTTTAAGAAGATGCCGAAAATTATCACCAAATTCCCATTATTCGTAACATCGCAAAAAATTTGATGGTACATTTTGATGATCAATAAATTACACGAAAAGCTGTTCAACATCGACACCCGACCCGCATCATTCGAGCAGTCACACAGAACTACGCTGACATACACTAACTCAATGATGAAGTGCAATCACACGAGAACTAACAAAGTCACTGCACTACATTTTTTCAAAGAAAAACTACGAAACGACACAGTCATTTGGGTCATCCAGCACATTCTCTGATGTTGCTTCTTGGTTTCCATCGCAATCCCGTTGCAACATCGTCGCACTAGAAGTGCGGCCAAGAGGACTAGCTCGGTGCAGAACAGCACCTTGATCGCGACTATGTCTACCACCCCAACCAATGAAATTTAAATTTTGAATCTTTGGCCGAGTTCTTGATTCAGATACTGGCACGTCTGAAAGTCTACTCTCAGTTTTGTCGTCCGATTCAAACCAACCAGAATCAGATTCGGAAAGTGACAGAGAAATATCTTGGGTGAGAGAAAATGATGAGCAGTCGGTTATCGTTTGGTCAAAATCGTCCTCTTCGATTTCGGAAAACGACCGTTCCACCTTTACGAAAAAATCGGGGACCTGACAACCCCGAATTAGAACACCGGACTGCGAGCCTGAAATTAGGCCAACTGCATTCAACCCTGTAGAAAGAATTAAAACAAATTATAAACAAACCAATAAAAAACTAATTAATTAAAAATTTATTAAAAACAAATTAATTAAAAGCAAAATAAAATTAATCTTAGTTCATTTTTTGTGCATGGCAAGACAAGATTTCTGCTCGTCACTGATTGCAGCATACAGTGAGCAAGATGCAAGATCATTCAGCCCCGACGAGACCTTCAGAACTATGCGCAAACCTTTAGGAACGTCTTAAGGCGTCTCCAGTTCCGTCAGAGGGCTAGTAATTCCAGACACAGGGACTGCAGAAGACAGTTCCAGGCTGAGGGGCCAACATAGGCAAAGCTACTGGATTGGGCCTCATCAGAGCACATACGCAGGACAACCATAAGGCCGATTAAGCTTCACTTAACAGTTCTTTCACAAATTTACCTTTGCTATTGCCACATTGGAAAACATACCCTACTGCTACCTTGATAAACTCTCTTTGAATGCATACAGAACCATAGTAGATACATTTCCAGCTACCTTCACAAAATAATTTTTGTCGACGATGAAGTGTCGACGGTGGTGAATGATGATGATGCACGGCTGCGGATGAGGAAACAATGGCACCGGACTCTGCCTCCGCGTGAATTCTTTTAGAATGTCTAAAAAATATCCAACAAATACAAAGCTGAACCATGATGACAAAAATTCGCAAAACAAACTACACTAAAGTGAGCATCATGTCACCCAAGTAATCAAACAGAATCATAAACACTTTGCATTTCAATCAGAACCTTATCCATAGTTTCGAAATAGGGGAGTGTAAAAGCACTACATATGGTGTTTGAACAGTCATCCAAATATTGATCAATTGCTGATAAACATAAATGCTGATAAAGTATTTATGATAGTCAACGACATTGGTAAGATCTCTTTGAGGCCTTTGTTACTTTGTGAATACAGAAGAAGACGAGGAAGAGGAAGAGAAGACGATGAAAAGCAGTCCGTTAAGCTAGCCCTGAACCAGCCATGGGTATGAAGTGTTAGTGACTTCATTTTCTTAGCCTCGGCATACGAGGGTGGGTAGCCAATCCTCTCCCTCACCATCTCATCTTCCCACCGACAGTGTACAGTCAGTGTACTCATTATAGCTGAGTTCTTATAAATGTTAAAGACAGATGAAATCTTCAATAAATTGCAACATTTACGAATAAACTAATTCAGAAAATACAATAAAGCTCATAGTTGAATAAATACTGGTAATTTCTAATACAAAATGACCAAAATCTGTAGCATGAAAAGACGAAATGCTATAAAATCCTGTAAAATTCGAACCTTGGAGGAGAAGCATGGCTGTGAAAAGGTATAGCCAACTGATTTTCATCCGTAGTCTTCCATTCCTGCAACTGTTTTAATCGCTTTAGAGCCAATTCCAGGTCCTCCGTACCAGGTCGACCGGGCTGACCCAATGTCAGGCGGTAACTGCATCAAGAATGAGAAAACCATAAACATTAAAAACTGCAACAAATGGTGAAAAATCAAAGGAAATACATACATTCTAAGATTTCTCTGTGTTGGCAAATTTTCAACATATTAAAATGTTATGCAAAAAAGTGCAATATCTGGGCTAAAATCACCAGACCTAGGAAAAACATTATCAGAACCATTTCCTCAAGCAACTCATTCCTTGTAATATCAGCCTTACATCTTTGTGATTGGACTGCAATTCCCGGCACATACTTTGCAACAGGCCCCTCTACGGTTTGTATTCAGCTCATAGGACTCTTGTCATCTATGCTCTTCAGCTGAAAGAAGTCTTTAACTCCACAACACTAGAATATGCTTTTTAAGTAATCCTTAGAAGTTTGACACCACTAAAACAACTCCCGTGATTATTATTATAACACATTTATGAAGTGCCATTATCTAATACATAAGCATCAATCAATCAATGAGTCCTTAACTCACAATTGCTCCACATCAATCAATGGTGTGGAGCAATTGTGAGTTAAGGACTTGTTCAAGCTCCCTACACAGTAACTAGGTCTACTTCAAGGGAGGGTCAAACATGTACCCTCTTAGTCACATGGAAAACACCCCAACGATACCAATCCTGCTCTTTTGACGAACTGCCAGAAAACTTTGAAGCCTACTTACTGTATAAGAAAGTTGTAGTCAACATTCCCATCCACTGAATCCATTTCAGAGTTCAAGTCTGAGATATCGTCACACATAAGAGAACCATTGTCGTCGAACATGTTGACCGTCACAATGGAACTGTACTCTGATGTACTGATGTCAAATCTTGAACTGATAAAACAAGACAATTTCATAAAGTTAATTAATAATAATAATAATATCTTTTCTTTAATGAAGCGCCTGATAAACGCACTGCGCTGTACATGTACATGTTATGACGATTAAACAATTCACAAGAACACTAATGACAGAAGACATAAATCTTAACTGCTAACAGAACAGACAGCCTGCAATACACGGAGCTAATAGCAGCCTACAAAGCATGTCCGCCTCACGGAACTCGATCTCGGTAATTAACACTGTAGGAAATAAGCTTAGAATAAAATACAGCCCGTAAAAACAAAGTTTTTACTATATCCATCTAGTATCCTATAATGCGTCTTATGAAGCAGTTACCTCTACAAATATATAGTCCGCGTTCATTTTACAACATAGCGTGCGTTTAATGAGGCAGCGCACCCGTTTTTGTTGCGGCCAATGGCAACGCTGGCCAATGGCAACGCTGCGTATGGGAAAAGGGGATTCCCCGATTCGAAAAGTTGAGTCCCCGATTCTATAAACTAGCCTTTTTGGGGAGCTGAAATTTTTATAGAATGAAATGTCTCCGAGGGCGAGTCTATCTGCCAAGTTTCATGACGATTGAATGATTGTAAGTGATCGAATTAGTCGTCGCAAGATTTGACTTTTTAGCCTGTGGCTCAAACATAGTTACATAGTTACATAGTTACATTCAAGATTTCCGCAAGTTAAACTAGATGGATAAAAATTAGAGAGTGCTAAACACTGAAACAGAGTAAAATAGGTAACGGTTACAATTGTGGTGCCATTGTATGTGGTCACATATGAAGACTACATAAAGAAATGTCATATGAAAGAACGAACCGTGATCTGTCTCGACAGACTTTCTCCAGTTCACAGGAAATGGAATCCGGATCAACGTATGGTGAGTTTGGATTCTGGATGTGGCGAAGGAACTTTGTCTTTGTGTTCGTTTCTTTGTATATGCAGAGTTGGCAAGTTGCATCTCTCAACAACTCCTGACATTCAGCATGTTCCACCTCAGACCTTTCAAGCTGAAACAAAGTTACGGTCACGTTAGGTAGGGCAAATGGTCTGGTAAGGTACAGCAAAAGGTTAAGGTTAGGTATGCAAAAGGTCACATTAGGTCAAGTAAGGTCAGGTAAGGTCAGGCAAAAGGTCACATTAGATCAAGTAAGGTCAGGTAAAGGTCAGGCAAAAAGGTCATGTTAGGTCAAGTAAGGTAAGGCAAAAGGTCACATTAGGTAAGGCAAAGGTAAGGTATGGTCAGACAAAGGTCAGGTAGGGTCAGCAAAGGACAAGAAAGGTAAGGAGAAGTCAGGTAAGGTAAGGCAAAAGGTAGGGTGAGGTACAATAAAAGGTCACACTAGGTAAGGCAAGAGGTCAAGTAACGTAAGGTAAAAGGTCGAGGCAAAAGGTCAGGTAAAAGGTCAGGCAAGGTACGGCAAAAGGTCAGGTAAGGTGTGGTGGAGAGAGACCTTTAATTACAATCCCCTATCAACAAACAGTCCATAGAAAAGTGATACTGAGCCTCAACTGTCTTTCACATGATGCGCAACTATAACAAACCAGTCCAAACCAATTCGAGATGTCGGACTGTACAGATTAAACCTAAGTGTGAATAGGATAGTATTTTGATCATACCTTTGCCTTGTAATCATTCAGTTCTAACTTGTTCTTTGCTAACTCTTCCCGGAGTTCTTCAGCCTCTATTTCAACCTGGAAACATGATCACATTTTTTTAAATATAACAGTTCTGCATAGCTAATCAGTACTAGGAGTCATTATAATTGTACAGCACAATACAAGTGAATTTGATAATGCCTTTAACAACAGTGTAAAAGAAATGTCACGAACCACTAGGGCACAGTGGCTCAATGGGAAGAGTGCTCGGACAGTAGGGGTTCGAGCCTCCACTCAGTCGGTAACTGTGTAGGAACCTTGGGCTAGTTCCTTATGCACAATTGGTCAGTTCTGTTGTATGGTCATGTGTGCATTTCTGAACTCTGGACGGAGGGCAATAAAAAATATACAGTTGTATTGTACTGAGCCAATGGCTTAGTGGAAGGGGCGAGTTTCCCATTCAGAGTGAAAGACACGCTCAGGAAGAATGGCAAGAACAAGTCAAAATAAAGACTAGATAATTTTTTGAATGGGGGGATCCAACTACTATCAATGAATGCCATACAGAGATAAGACATAAACAAGAGAAAATGCAGATGTCAGAAAATTTATTCGTATCCATCACCGCTAGATGGCTGGTGCTTGTAACTGACGACGATGACGATGATGATGATGCAATAGCGTTCAAATAATTTGCATATTTAAATAAACTACGTCGTTGATTATATTTGAACAGAGACTTGACTGTTACACTGGTTTCACTATTGTGAAAGACAGGATCCAGGAAGAGCAACAAAGAGAGGTACCGTCAGTTGTCAAGAGGTGGGCAGGTGGACATATGCACATTTACCACTCTGACTGGCTTGCTTTAACCTCACAAGATACTGTTTAAGCAGTTTAGGTAAAATTAGAAAACAAGATGCCACGATACTCACAGCTCGCAAGCGCCCATTCAGATGCCTGAGCTCTTTTTTGAAGATTTTCTGGTCTTTTTCCAACTTTGTCACTTCTCCTTCTTTCGAATCGAGTGACTGTTTGAGCAATGCGATCACCTTCTTCATCTTGGCACGTTCTTCAAACAGCTGGTCTTCCCGTAACCTCAGCTGAGAATGCAGCTCGGAAACTTGACCACCCAACTCCGTATTATCCTTCTCCAACTCCTTTAGTTTGTCTTGAGTTTCGATCGATATCGAATAACTGCAAACAAAAAGAATTATCGGTTGGTATTAAATGTTGAATCAATGCATCATCCAATACTGGTTACCACTACTGTGATGATTAACACTGTTATTGTCATTTCTACTCTATCGAAGCAACTTGGCCCAGAGACTCTGAACATCCACGCCATCTTCAGCTGTCGATGGAAATCCGTTGGTTGCTTCCTCATGTGTGCATGGGCCCGCCACTGGTGACTATTTCAGCTTACTTTGCATTGTTTTGCTAACTGATGTAATATATTCGTTCATAATGACATTTAGCATCATATAAGCTAGCACAGACAGTGCTTCTGAGTAGATATCTTGAAGGGGTGCTATATAAATGTTCATTTACATCTACATAATCAGTATACTCATCATAAAATAAACATTATCAGATCAGAAAATGTATTAAACAGAGTTTAAAACCAACCAAAAAGGCAAATGTGCACATGTACCGGTATAACACATGAATTTTCCCCACAGAACAACTTAGATTTTTGCAAGATTGAATAAGTAACAATACAATCGTGCTTCATACTGTCCTTCTTCCAAAGTTCAAGTGCACACACCACCATATGACAGAACTAGGATGGCACCGAGTAATTGCGTACGAAGGACTTGCTCAAGGTCCATCACAGTGACCGCCTGAGTGGAGACTCAAACCCATACTCTCTGCATTACAGGGCAAGCACGCTAATCGGCCAGCTACCATGCCCCAAATGTGGTTATGCAATATAAAAGCACTCCTTTTCAGTTGTTCATAGTTGGAATATTCACCTGGAAAGGATTTTGTTGTGTTCGATGAGATCTTCTTCATGGTGATCAGCCTCGCGCAGATCGTTCTCAAGTTTCTTCACTTGTTCGCACAGTGAATTGTTACGGTAGTTTAACTGGGTCAACTGCAACACAAACCCAACATAAGAAATTAGTAAATTACCACCCTAAACAAAAACCCCATCAACACAGAAGCAACAATAAGAAATTATTACCTCTTTATACACAAACAGTAATCAGCTCTCATGTCCAGAATAAACTTTATTTTTTTAAATTATCCTTTAAGGCGAAATACAAATCTGGAAATATCCTGTGAGACTGAATGGGAAGCGGATTTGGTGCTTAGCGATCAACTTGAACCCGGTCTTACCTCTTCCTTCAAGTCATCCAATTCTGGGTTGAGTTCGCTTTTCTTCGCTTTTTCGCCGTTGTAGAGCTGAAGCAAAGCTGCGCTGACTTCGGCCAACATTTGAATCGTTGACTCTTTCTGTGGAAGGAAACAATGAATAGTCAGTTTTGAAGTTTCACTGTTTCACTTACACTGCCATCTAAAATGTATGTATGTATTTTCGTTTATTCAATCAAAGATTGTTGTCAGAACGCAACAAGTGACAATAATTGTTCTAGATGTAGCAGTTATGAAACAGATTTTGCCTAGTAAAGTCAGCTGTCTGTTATGACTAGTAAATGTTTTTTAACATCATACGAGACAAAAAGTTTGCAGTGCATGTTCAACAGTATCATAATATTATAAAGCAATGCATACGAACATTTTTCCTTAAGAGATATCATTCTCAATTACACTATTTGATATTGCCCTCCTTCCAAAGTTCAGAAGTGTACATACGACAGAACATCGATGGCGCAGAGCAATTGTCTGTGAATTACTTGCTCAAGGTCCCTACACAGTAACTGTCTCAGAGGAGACTCAAACCCATGCTCCCCGTGTTACAGGCCGAGTGCTCTATCCAAATGGCTACTGTGCCACACCCTAAGCAGCACTTGATTACATATTTTGCATGACAATAACAGTTCACAGAGACGATCCATTGAGTTTATAGTCCAACAATACACTCAGACTGAAAACAATAACAAATCAAGTAATCCAATATTATAACATAAACACACTGAAACCACTTTATAGCTCCAGTTTAGGAATCGTGTTAAGTACCACATGAAAACAAGACAGTATTGCTATGAGGGTGTGTTTTTAAAGTGAAGAAGAAGAGCGGTCCCTGAAGCTAGCCCTGAGGCAGCCATGGGTATATAGTGTCAGCGACTTCATTTCCTTAACCTCAGCATATGAGGGCGGGTGGTCAGTCCTCTCCCTCATCGACTCATCTTCCCACCAACAGTGTACGGTCAGTGCACTCATTATAGCTGAGTTGGCTAGGGGGAGTGCAGGTGGAGCAGAAATCTTGAACCAAATTTCACCCTGTAAAAGTGAATTACATTGAAATTCACATTTTAATCATTCTATAAGGAGGTTCCAATGCATAGAGACCACAACAACACATGTATTCTGTTGGTTTGTACATACTTTGTGTAATCTCTTTCGCAGGATTTCTATATTATTGCAGTCCTCAGGCTCATTTTCAGAATTCTGTCTTTCCATCCAATTTCCTGCAGAAAAAAACAGTATATAATTATGATTAAAAAAATTTAGAACAGTATTCACAGCCCTACAACCATTTACATTCACGCTATTATCAAGAGAAAACTAAATTCTGATCCAGCGCAACCTGGACACAGATGCCACATTTAATTGAGCAAAACAAATGACCTCATTACAACAAGAGCTCACTGGTATAAGATGGTCGTTAATACAGTTGACAAAAACAAAGTTATAGGAAGACTCAAGGAGGCCATTCAGACCTCCATAACTCTTCCTTATAACTTTGCTAATTAAATGAATTAAATATATATATATATATCAGTGTATGTGTGTGTATATATATATCTGTGTGCATATATATATATATCTGTATATATAAATGTATATATATATACACCAGTCCAGTGTATATATATATATATTTGTCCTGTATATACCCACATGCATACATTTAATTCATTTAATTAATTAGTCTCTTTATTGATTCCAACTCAAAAATAAGTCCAAGTGTTGTACAACTGAAGGGGATGCAAAGACCTGCACACCCAGGTGGAATTAAAATGTCCTGCTTAATTAGGGCCACTCATTAATTAACACAGCAGCAGTGCCACGACCATTAACACAGTCATTAAAAAAGCCATATGAAGTACACAATATACCTAAATATCTAATGAAATCGGATCTGAATACTACTCAAGTGCAGCTGCCATGTAATCAATCCGTGTGTCTTGTAGCATGAGCCAGGAATTCTCCTGTGTACAAATACCAGGCCCCGGCTCTTGCCATAGATATCTCTACAGAGCATTCCATGTCAATGCATGTACCTTGACACCTTACATTTCGATGTTTACCAATTGTACCTTACATATTATGATTTGCTATAGCCTATGTGTATTTGTATGACCATATAAATATTAGTACATATTAGACCAGGAGTGTCAGAAAGCCAGCCCGCGGGCCAGTTCTGGCCTGCCGACGATGTTTTTCTGGCCCGCGGAGCCTTAACAAAAGACTATTGTGATGTCCGTGACTGATAATGAAGATCAAAATTAAGATTTTATAAGCCTAATTTGACTGTTTATACGCTAAAAATGCACCATTTAAGATTTAGTTTTGCAAAAAATTTCTGGGGACAGGCTCACTGAGCCCCTCCCAGACCACTACCCCATTTTGCTGAGGCACCATTGGCACCCTGATCCCCACTTGCTTGAAAATATTGTCACTGGCCCACCATTACAAAAGTTTTGACACCCCTGTATTAGACCCTCCTTAACCTGTGCCTAGGAAGCCATAAAAAGTACGGCTTCGTAATGCCATGATCTGCTTTAAGGCTAAAGTAAACTTGGAGCTTATATGTTCCACGCTGCATTGTCAGAGTTCATGTGTCGTGACTTGCATTTTGCGGAGGGATCAGTTTTTTCACGTGAATATTCCATATAATTAAATATATCACAAAGAAAATTCTTAAGGATTATCGTAATCCAGATATTTCTACACAGCTCAAAGAAATGTAAGTCAGCAGAAACAGCTTATTCACAGGCACAAAGGGCTTATTGAGTGGCACACACTGGTTTTTATGAACCTTGAAAGAAGGAGGTGTGTCCGACATAGACGACTTACGTTACGTGACCTGTCTATAGCTGCTATTCAGATGACGTTTGTATTAATTTTCTTATTTTTTAAATGCAAAGGGTTCTTTCAACACCTGCACAGCAGTGCATGACGTTATGCAAAATTCCACTTCACCATCGGAGAAAGCCCCACCACATCGCGCGACACCTCCACTCATACACTCTTCACAAAGCACACGTTTGTCTGATAAACCGGGGCGTGTAAATGCTTTCTGCTCATTGAAAGCGTACTGTCAACAGGCCACAACAACCACAATTCAATCCGTCCTTATTCGAGCCGAACAGCAACGGTATACAAAAGCTCTCGGCCAACGCGAAGCAACTGGTGGATGAAGTCACGACTGAGGTATGCGAGCCAAATACAGAGAAAGTCAACTACTGCTCAACAGAGCTTAACACGAGCAATGGTATTTCTTCGGTCGCGCGCAAAAAAAACACCACAAATCAATGGACACATTGAAACCGACCTCAATGGGGTCATATAAGATAATTTCTAATTAATAAGCTCTGACAACAGTCTTAATTACTAATGCCAGTTGGTCTGAGTAATTTTGCTCGATTGCAGTCGTAAACAAGAAAAACTTGTAAATATTTTAAGTGCTGTTAAGCGCATTGAACCAGCTCATGCAGGATTGCTGTGCCAAGTCAGAACATCCAAAACTAGACAACCAATTAAAATACAGAATTGATGTAGATGCTCATTGGCCAGCAAGTATTTCTTAGTCAGGGTTTGTGTCCATGGTGGTTTCTCCAGGGAATTTCAGGGTTGAACCTTGGGCTTGAAGTACTTAGTTTAGACCTGAATGACTGACGGCACCCAAGAACTCTGCAGTGAATTCTGTAGCAAAGTGTACCAGCCATGAAGAATTGAAAGAGAGCTAAGGCTCAATGTTGAAAAGGGCATATGACAACATGCTCAGCTACACATACATTCCCCTTCTCTTACACAGAACTCTAGTTAAACAACTCCACAGGAATCACGCTTCAGACAACAGTAGTAGTTTCAGTTTAACGACACTGTAATAACAAAGATCATTAGCGTCGCCCTCCCCGTTCATCCAGGCTTGGGACTGGCACTGTAAGAGCACGAACAGTGAGTTTTCAGACAGCAGGAAGCCATGCACATCCTTAATTCAGGATGTTTCCTTAACAACTTGATACAACATAACATGAAAGCCTTATTAAATACCATCTTCATTCTTCAAATGACAGCATTGACAGGCGACACCTGAAGGCTCACAGGTAAGTCTGAACGCGCCTGGGTGTCTCATATCTGGAGCAGTGTACCTGTCATATTTTTTAATAAGACAGCTAAGATTATAGACCAACCTATCCGGTCAGCGGAAATAAGTCACTGAGACTCTGATAAGAAGCGATTGATAAAACGCGCCATTCTGTAACCGGTACATGCACTTAACTGAAGATGACGTTTTTTCTCTTTCCTATCGGTTTCCTATCTCAGTGTAGGAAGGAGGTCTAAAGTCTAGCCATCTGATAATCAGTTAGTCAACACCTATTTGTCTACGTGGTTGACCACAGGCAGACATTACTTTCAGACACTGATGTATGTGCACCATTGCTCTAATGCACAGTGTAATGCAATTGAGCTAAAATAATATTACCACCAGACAACTACATATTATATGTTAAGATATTATGGATATACAAATAGCAGCATACAGTGAGTCTGATTAAATTGAAGGAACAACCTCTGATATACTCTAATTAAAGTCTTATTATTTCTATGGAGTTTTCATCCAAATTAGTCACTGCACACTCCAAAATGAAACATTCAGAATTCATTCAAGTATTTATTCATTTAGTATTTATATAGCACCTCTTTAAGGAAACAACTCAAAGGTGAGAATATGCTAGAAACTACTGCTTAGACTTGCCACACAGGTTAAATGTAAGAACTGTTCAACTGCCTGAATAACTGTTTCAATAAATTGCACATATCCATTCACATTTATGTTCATGTAGTACTTGTTTGTACTATGTATGTATGTAAGCATCTAGGTATTTATCTATGTATGTAGGTGTTGAAACAGACAAGTCTTAAGTTTAGACCTCGATGACATTTATGCAATCAGTCAATCAATCAATCAATGTAAACTTGATTCGCCCTCCTCCTTCATCCAGGCTTGAGACTGGCACCCGCTGGCACTAAGCACGATGTGCAATGCACGGAGGTGCGGTGGCGGAGGTCAAATCATTTGTGTACCTGACCTGTTGCACACCTTGTATACTAATGCCAGTCTTTGGTACATGGCAATGATGGCAGTACAAGTCATAGCCACCTACAAGTCTTGGCTGTGATAGTCACCTTACTCAACTACAACCAACAAGCCTTGGCCGTCATTGTTTACCTAGAGCTGTCATTATCATCCAACAGGTAGATATATGTAGGTAGGTAGGTTCACAGGTAAGTTGTGCAGACGATCACCAATTCGAAGTATTGTGTAACAAGGTCGGCTCGTTGTTTGGCTCATCGTATACCAGAAACGTTTGAGCCAAGGTTCGAATCCAAACCCAGAAAATGTCTGCTGTTGGTCACCAACTTGATCAGAGTAATAGGGGACTGTTGCAGAAGAATACACTGTTAGACCAAGGAAGTTCAGCAAGGGTTGGGCCCAATTCTACCATGGTTAATAAGGCAATGAATAGAGCAGAATTTCTTATGACCCCAATGCGTTACTTAGGCTTCTTAGAAGAAACACTACTTACATGTCCATACAATTCCTGATGACCTTTTGGAAGTCAATTACGCTTTTCCCATTAATTAATTAGTTAATTAACTAATTCATTCATTCATACAGCGTGCGTCATTCCTTCATTGATACTTAGGCTTCTAAGCTGGTAACAAACACTACCTACATGGTCATAAGATTCCTGTGAACCTTTCTTAAAGTGATTTGCATTCCCATTAGGGGTCTGCGGGTATACCCGTACCTGCGGGTTTACCCGTACCCGACCCGTACCCGCGGGTCGGGTACGGGTCGGGTACGCATTTCACGGTTCGGGTCGGGTACGGGTAGGGGTCGTCACGGGTACGGGTATACCCGGTTTTACCCGTGCCGACTTGAAGTTTTGGGGTTACAACGTCACCGTTACATACAATAGTGAATCTTGCACCGTCAAAGACTTGCTTAGCAATGCTTACTATTATAGGCTAACTGGCACGTCCAAAATCTAAGTACCATAATTATGTGTGCACACTAGATCTCTACGGGTAGAGCATCTTTGCTACCAGGACCGTTACCCGTACCAGACCAGTACTAAAAATTACTATCCGACCCTACCCGTACCCGCAGCAGGACAATGGAGAACATTAGTTGTACCCATCGCCTACAAATGACTGGCGTCAGGAATTGATGGTGATGATGACGAAGTGGTTGTTGTTATTGTTGCTTCTGCTGCTGATGATGATGATGATGGTGGTGGTGGTGGTGATGATGATGATGGGTTTAAATTAATGTTCTCCATTGTCCTGCTACTGTTGCTGCTGCTGCTGCTGCTGCTGCTGCTGCTGCTGCTACTGCTGCTGCTACTACTACTACTACTACTACTACTACTACTACTACTACTACTACTACTACTACTACTACTACTACTACTACTATCATTATCATCAGCCTATTTATTATTGTTACTACATACTGAGTTGTAAGCCTAGTAGATTAAATTACCCTGGTAGGGACTGGGACGACTTGCTAATGACTTGGCGGGTGCATTACGGGTACGGGTATACCCGCAGGTACGGGTAGGGTCGGGTAGTAATTTTGAGTACGGGTCGGGTACGGGTACGGGTATCGGTCCTGTGTTACGGGTACGGGTCGGGTAGCAAAAATGCTCTACCCGCAGACCTCTAATTCCCATTCATTCATTCAAACGGCGTCTCTCCAAGATAACTACTCCAAGGTGCTGGGAGCCCAACCAAATCCTAGCCAAGACAATGTGCGAATACAAATGGAGGTTATTCCAGTTGGTTGAAGAAGCAAGACGCTGCATTGTCAAGATGCATACAAAAGGATCAGTTCACCCCATGAGCAATGACTTCTCCAGTCAGTCAAACCTGAAATGGGGCAGCAGAGCTCATGTAAATAGCCCGGGCATTCCCCAACTGGCATTGATATGCACGGAGTGCCAAACCTTTATCGCTGTCCTTTTACCCACTTTCAAACATTAGCTGAACTTTTTGCTATTTTGCTTTCTTTAACAGCGGGGAAATCCTCATCAAATCAGGTCTTGGGCCATTGCCCAATTGCCCATTGTGGGGCGCGGTGGTGTAGGGGTATGTTCGGTGCCTTGCAGCCGTAGGGTTGCGGGTTCGAATCCACCTCAAGCACGTACGGACCCTGGGCAAGTCCTTCACTCGCAATTGCTCATGCGCTTGACGTGAAACTCCGATTCAGTGTCCGCGCTGTAGTCGGGAAGCGCCTCTGAGTAGAAATCTTGAAGGGTGCTATATCAAGTGCTCATACACAAATACATACATTGCAATGGCATGGACCACTCCCCATTATCAAAAGCAGAGACTACCCAACCTGAAGCCACCATTGCATATCTTGCAACCATACCAAAGCCAAATGGTTGTAGGACATAATCGCGGTGGAATCAAAATATTCTTATAGATGTTCTTGGATATAATCTATAAGTTTATCCACCTTACTTGGCTGAGATTGGGGTGATTATACCCTAGCCTGGGACGGATTATGTCTAGGGATTATGTCCATGGGGGAATTATGATTATGTCCATGGGGATTATGTCCATGGAGGGATTATGTCCATCTACTGACACAGCGACTTACTTTTGTATTCGCACTGCATCTTGTGCTGTAAGAACTTAACTGGGTGTAGCCAGGCAGGATGTAAAAACACTTCAATAGAGTCCACAGAAGATAGGACACTCGTGATAGAGTTGACCAAGCCTCGCTCTTATCCTAAACTTTGCACTTCTTCAGAACCAAAAAATGTGATACATGGAACGACTTCAGTCTGTTTTTACTTTCATTACCAATTATGCAAATAAACACATACACACCCACACCCACACATAACTTTTGAAGGATTCCTAAAAAGCACTCTGTAAGTCCAGATATATACATATATACATATAAATCAATATATATGTACAAGTAGAAAGAAATTTTAAAAAAACATTCATTCATTCAGAGGATTTATATAGCACCTCAATAGAACTACTCAGAGGGAGGAGAACTACTCAAATAAATAAATAAATAAAAAAATATATATATTATATAACTTTTATAGGGTTCCTAAAAAGCACTTAATAAGTCCAGATATACACATATAAATACATATATACATATATATATATATACAAGTAGAAATAAATAAAAACTGAAATATATATCTTAGCTCCATTATAAGACTGTCCTGTGAATTCATACCAAGTGCTGCATTGAGTCAAGGTTGTGTTATTATAATTAAGCGCCATTCTCAAAACATTACCTACAGCAGGGACCAATCCAACACTGAATCAAGGTTATACTTATAGGTTATTATTATTATTATTATTATACAGTATAATCAAGGGCTTTATAAGGCAGCTGCTCTGGTGCACAGGTGCACTGCTTTCACACTCAAGGTGTGTCCCTTTATGTTGCCACTGAACAGGTAGACAGATCTGTGCAAATAAAGCAATCATCAGTTGACAGAATCTTGTAACAAAGACACCTCTCATCATCATCATCATCAGTTCCTGATGCCAGCCGTTTGGCGGCGATGGGTACGAATATTTGATATCCATCATCCTTGGTCATTTGTCAAGTCCATTGCTCCACTTAGTGTTAGTCCAAGTGATGTTATGTCTTCATTTATATTATCTATCCAGCCTATAGTCTTGGTCTGCCTTTGTTTTTTTGTCCTTCAAATCTTGCATGTAGTGCATTGTGTGGGATTTGCGTCTATAGTTTAGTAATGCACCATTCTGTCTCTTGCACCCAAGAAGATACTATGTAAAGCTGCACTTGTTAGAACGGTTAGAGGCGGCATTGGGAGGCGCAGAAGGGTGCTGTATAACTATTACAATTATACATACAATGCCCAGAGGTGCACGCTGTTAAATGTCATTAAGAAGTAAGAACAGATCGTTTGTCAGTTAGCAAACACTTCTCCGACAACTAGAAGAGGCACCAGTGTTACAGGTCATTACATTACACAGATTTGCAGTTCCTTTCATTGTGCCCTCAATCTCTTGATTGCAACTAAGAAGAAGACAATAGTTAGTATACATTACACACAGTGTGATCTATGCTAATTTCACATGACAGGATTCAAACCTTGCTGACATAGGTTAGAAGGTGACACATTAGCCACTGTACCACTGCATACTCTGTCTAATGCATGAAACTAAGATTGGCTACGAGAGTAAGTGCTAGTGACTAAAGCCCCAGGCACAGCAGTGGAGGTTATGCCACATTCCCGCAAGGTCCACTATGGAAATGCAGTCCATAATCGTAATCTACAAACTTCTAAAGCGCCACTCGAAAGCCAAGCACAGGGCACCAGCTTATTCACGAGTGCTGCATTGAGTCAGAGGGTCTTTCAAAGGGTATACTCAGAAGGAGGTCCGAGTCCACCGTGACAATGAACAGACTACGTGACACTCGACACGCTAAGGCTTCCCATGTGCGTATATATAGTAGTAGATATAACCGACGAATACGTCTCCTTAAATGGGAATTTTAATGAGTCACATCAACGTAAAAACCCAGCCCTATTTCAGACTTATTGTGCTCCCTACACAGCCTCTGATCTATGTTTTGTCGAGATTCTAAGTCGACGTGCAAGAATACGCTCACACTTCTGTGACTAATACGCCATCTCGTACGTGCTTCCTGTTTCTTTATAAGTTCGATCTGGTTGGCTGAGTTTCGAGTTTTCTGATATACAAAAAGTTCTTTGTTGAGTTAAGTGATGATTAGTCGTGATGAAGAATTTTCCTGGTTATAGAAGAAATCGTCATCATTTTTTGACAGCATAGTTCCAATCTATTTGATCTTTTTGAGTCTCAGAGAGGGCTCATTGAGCCCGTCCCCAGAACATTTTTACTACTAAATTATAAATGGTGCATTTTAAGCATAAAAACAGTTTTAATTTTGATCTTTGACTCTTCGTTATCAAAACCTCTATAGCGGAGTGAAGATTTAGTACTGACTGGATTGCTGCTCGCACAGCAATTTGATTTCCCTTCATACACAGTGAAAAATTACAAATTTGAACTTTTATTCCCAAATTGTGTAGAGTGTAGGCATGATTCTGTGGTCAGAAAACATCATAGACGGGCCAGACATGATTCAGTCTACTCTACGCTTCAATAGACCATCATAGAGTGATTCAGACAATGCTCAAAGACCCTGAGCAAATGATTACATCCATAAACTGCTTAATATTCTGTCAATATATAAACTGCTTAATATTCTGTCACTATTCACTGAATTGCATAACATAAGATATCTGTGGTCAGTAAATACCATGAATAAATCAAGTGCAACATGCCTCTAGGTACAAACATCTGCTTCACAACAGCATTGCTCTAAATGACTGATGGTGAGAAACACTAACTAGTGGACATTGATAACCACCTCACCCGTTGCTTACAAAATCCAACAGATGTTCATCATACCCAGCAAATTATTGCCCATAATTATATGAATATATACAAACCATATTTATGTACGCAGTATGTAGGCAGTTGGTATGAACATATATTTGAATGTATATATGTGGGTATATGTGTGTGTGTGTGTGTGTGTGTGTGTGTGTGTGTGTGTGTGTGTGTACATACATGTGTATATACGATATATACACATGTGTGCATGAGTGGGTGTCTGTAATTGCATTCCTTCTCTTTGAGTTTTGATAAAACATTTTTTAATTATAAATGCAAAATAAAATTTGTCCCCTGTTGCAGAAAGCCTTTCAGTTCTGCTGGAGGATGTCACCCACGTGTGAGAAAAGCATCATTACTCCAGGCCATAATTTCTTAAAAGCACACAGGTATGCTGGTATGGTGAGATAAGCAAAATAAACATAAATCCCTTTAGCAGAGCACTTTGTCTCACCTTGCCAATACCTTACACAACCTTAACTTCCTCTAACTTAACTTACCATACCTATTTAGCCCAAATAAGCCATACCAAATATTGCCATGACAAATTACATTTTGAAGCTTGAGAATCTTAACTGAATACTAGTTCATTAGGGCATAAGCTAAGTAATGAGCAAGTCTATTCATAGGAGATGCCCAGTACAAAATTATCACGGCAAGATTTCATAGGGTTAGTTCTGGGTTAATGAAACAATGGGTTCAAGTGGCAAATAGCAATTCCAACGAAAATGAGTAAAATGTGTGAACAACTCATCGATGATACCAAAGGAAATGAGTAAAATGCGTGAAAATCTACTTACCGACGAGCTCAATAACTGGTTCCAGTTCGTAACCAATGTCAGAAACATAATGTTCCTCTTCATTCTCCATTCTGGCTTTAGGTGGTTCACTTGCGTGGAGGAGGACTGAGGTGTCCATTCCACTCCTGAAAAAAAGAAATAGAGCTTATTTCTGGCTGCAAATTGTTAATTATCACAACAGTCTGGTTGAGAACTCATTCACCAATGATTTCTAACCCATGGATTTGTTCTTTTTAACACCTCAACGTGAGAGATTGGATTTTAATCAGGGCAAGGCATTGGTCCGTAACATAAGAAAATTGGCTTCAAGGTAACACCAAAAAACTGTCCACTGATGTATGTTAACAATAAAACATGAATAGAATCTGATATTGAAACATTACCATCCGAGAATGCTCTCCAGTTTCTTCAAGATACACAAATCCATGACTTGCAGGATGAAAAAAATCCTTTTAGTTTCAGGCTTTATAGCCTACACTAATATCTCACTCATCTGCAGTACAGGCACAACAGAACCGTTGCAATCAGACAACTGTACACAACCCGTGAGCAGCACAATCCAGCAATCTTTTGCATTTAACATGTACAACTGCTAGCAGAAACCACACGAAACCAAACAACTGCTNCAATGGACGGAGTCTACCTTTGAGATGGTAGTGTGAATTTGTGAATTGATCCCGCGTCCATGCTGATCTTCTGCTCTTCGAGCCAGAGTGTTACCATTACCCTGAGACCCACCCCCTTTCAAAGTAATCGTTGGAAGTTTGACACTGCTAAAACAACTACCGTTATTATTATTATTATAACACATTTATGAAGTGCCACTATCTACTGACTAAGCATCAATCAATTGTGCAGAGAAGAGCAATTGTGAGTTAAAGACTTGCTCAAGGTCCCTACACAGTAACTGCTTCAGGGTCGGTTCAAACAGGTACTCTCCAAGTTACATGGTGAACACTCTTACCAATTGGCCACCATGTCCCACTCTTTTTGGAAATGCCAGAAAACTCTGAAGTCTACTTACTGTATAAGAAGGTTGTAGTCAACATTCCCATCCACTGAATCCATTTCAGAGTTCAAGTCTGAGATATCGTCACACATAAGAGAACCATTGTCATCGAACATGTTGACCGTCACAATGGAACTGTACTCTGAAGTACTGATGTCAAATCTTGAACTGATGATACAAGACAAATTTTCACAAAAGTTAATTAACACTGTAGGAAATAAACTTTGAAAAATTAAAGAGAGTGCTAAACACTGAAACAGAGTAAAATAGGTAACGGTTACAATTTTTTTAAAGTTCCACATATTATGTGTTGGATTCTTACTATAATTATATTGTTGTGCTGTCTCGGTTGAAGTTTTGGGTGTTGCACAAAGATACAGTGTGCACAATCAGTGTAAAGATACTGTCATTAGTAAAATTAATGGAATAGCCTACATGGTGGCTGCATGGTTACAGCGCTTGACTTGTACTGTGGGGAGTACGGGTTCGAACTTCACCCGAGGCAGCTGCTGTGTAGAGACCTTGAGCAAGTTCTTCACTTGTTGCATAGCCTACTATGATAGTATGATCAGCAGGAAAATGGTCCTTTTATTAATCATTGATTTGTTCATCTAATTAATTAATGCATCTGCAGCTAAGACTCGCTGTATAACAAACTATATTACCCCACTTGATGCGCAAAGACCAAAATGAGATATTAACGTATTGGGTAGAGACAGGTTAAATATTTATAGGCGATTTTTATATTATCTTTAAAAAGTGCTTACATTTTGGGACTAATGTTCTGAATTTTTTTTAGCCTGATTCAGCCTTGTAAAAGCTTATGGAAACTGTTAATGAGCCTATTCCTGACAAGTAGTCCTTTTTATTGTCTGTGGTCATGTATGAAGACTACATAAAGAAACGTGACATGAGAGAACGAACCGTGATCTATCTCGACAGACTTTCTCCAGTTCACAGGAAATGGAATCCGGATCAACGTATGGTGAGTTTCGATTCTGGATGTGGCGAAGGAACTTTGTCTTTGTGTTCGTTTCTTTGTATATGCAGAGTTGGCAAGTTGCATCTCTTAACAACTCCTGACATTCAGCATGTTCCACCTCAGACCTTTCAAGCTGAAACAAAAGTCAAGGTCACGTTAGGTAGGGCAAATGGTCTGGTAAGCTAGAGCAAAAGGTTAAGTTAGGCAAAAGGTCATGTTAGGTCAGGTAAGGTCATGTAAAGGTCAGGTAAGGTCAGGCAAAGGTCAGGTAAGGTCAGGCAAAAGGTCACATTAGGTAAGGCAAAGTTAAGGTATGGTCAGACAAAGGTCATTTAGGATCAACAAGGACAAGTAAGGTAAGGCAAAAGGTAGTGTGAGGTACAATAAAAGGTCACATTAGGTAAGGCAAGAGGTCAAGTAGCGTAAGGGAAAAAGGTCAGGCAAAAGGACAAGTAAGGTACGGTGTAGATCAGCCTTTAATTAATTACAATCCTCTATCAACAACAGTCCATAGAAATGTGATCCTGAGACTCAACTGTCTTTCAACTGAAGCGCAACTATAACAAACCAGTCCAAACCAATTCGAGATGTTGGTCCACACAGATTAAACCTAAATGTGAATAGGATAATAATTATTAATCATACCTTTGCCTTGTAATCATTCAGTTCTAATTTGTTCTTTGCTAACTCTTCCCGGAGTTCTTCAGCCTCTATTTCAATCTGGAAAATATGATCAAATTATTTAAATATATAACTGTTCTGCATAGCTAATCATCAGTATTAGGCGTTATTTAAATTGTACAGCACAATATAAGTGAATTTGATAGAGCACAAGTGGAAGTTTCCCATTCAGAGTGAAAGACAGGCTCAGGAAGACTGGCAAGAACAAGTCGAACTAAAGACTAGAGAATTTTTTAGATGAGGGAGCTGATTACTCAGAATCAAGGTCGTACAGAGATAAGACCATAAAAAAGAGAAAACGCAGAAGTCAGAAAATGCTGATCAAAGAGAGGATTCAGGAAGAGCAACAGAGAGCCCATAACTATCCCAATGCTTTTAAAACTAAATTCCAATAACATTTCTTTAAACTAAAAAGTAATATTAAAACTCATTTGATACTGTTTAAGCATTTTATGCAAAATTAGAAAATAAGATGCCACGATACTCACAGCTCGCAAGCGCCCATTCAGATGCCTGAGCTCTTTTTTGAAGATTTTCTGGTCTTTTTCCAACTTTGTCACTTCTCCTTCTTTCGAGTCGAGCGACTGTTTGAGCAATGCGATCACCTTCTTCATTTTGGCGCGTTCCTCGAACAGCTGGTCTTCCCGCAACCTCAGCTGAGAATGCAGCTCGGAAACTTGTCCACCCAACTCTGTGTTGTCCTTCTCCAACTCCTTTAGTTTGTCTTGAGTTTCGATTGATATTGAATAACTGCAAACAAAAAGAAGAATTATTATCGGTTGGTATTGAATGTTGAATCAGTGCATCAGCCAATACTTGTTACCACTTCTGTGATGATGAACAATGCTATTGTCATTTCTACTCTATCGATGCAACTTGGTCCAGAGACTCTGAACATCCATGCCATCTTCAGCTGTCGACGGGAATCCGTTGGTTGGTTCCACATGTGTGCGTGGGCCACCACTGGTGACTCTTTCGGCTTACTTTGCATTGTTTTGCTAACTGATGAAATATTTTCATTCATAATGACATTTACCATCATATAGACTAGTGCAGAGAGTGCTTCTGAGTAGACAACTTGAAGAGGTGCTATATAAATGTTCAATTACATCTACATGATCAGTAATCATCATAAAATAACATTTATCAGATCAGAAAATGTATTAAATAGAGTTTAAAACCAACCAATCAAAGCAGCAAATGTGCATATGTACAACACATGGATTCTCCCCACATAACTTCTGAGATTTTTGTAAAATTGAATAAGTAATAATACAAAACAACCGTATTTCATACTGTCCTTCTTCCAAAGTTCAAAAGCGCACACACCACCATATGACAGAACTGTGACGGCGCTGAGTAGTTGCGTACGAAGGACTTGCTCAAGGTCCATCACAGTGACTGCCTGAGTGGAGACTCAAACCCATACTCTCTGCATTACAGGGCAAGCACGCTAATCGGCCAGCTACCATGCCCCAAATGTGGTCATGCAATATAAAAGCACTCCTTTTCAGTTGTTCATAGTTGAAGTATTCACCTGGAAAGGATTTTGTTGTGTTCGATGAGATCTTCTTCATGGTGATCAGCCTCGCGCAGATCGTTCTCAAGTTTCTTCACTTGTTCGCACAGTGAATTGTTACGGTAGTTTAACTGGGTCAACTGCAACACAAACCCAACATAAGAAATTAGTAAATTACCACCCTACACAAAAACCCCATCAACACAGAAGCAACATAAGAAATTATTACCTCTTTATACACAAACTGTAATCAGCTGTCATCTCCAGAATAAACTTAATTTTTAAAAATTATCATTTAAGGTGAAATACAAATCTGGAAATATCCTATGAGACTGAATGGGAAGCGGATATGGTGTTTAGCGATCAACTAGAACCTGGTCTGACCTCTTCCTTCAAGTCGTCCAATTCTGGGTTGTGTTCGCTTTTCTTGGCCTTTTCGCCGTTGTAGAGCTGAAGCAAAGCTGCGCTGACTTCGGCCAACATCTGAATTGTTGACTCTTTCTGTGGAAGAAAACAATGAAAAGTCAGTTTGGATGCTTCACTATTTCACTTACTCGTTAACTGCCAAAATTTTGCATGTTCAAATAACATTAATATATTCGTAATCGTAATCTCCAAACTCCTCAAGTGCCACTCGAAAGCCAAGGGCAGGGCACCAGCTTATTCACGAGTGCTGCGTCTAGTCAGAGGGGCTGTCCAAAAGAGTAGTCCGAGGGAGGTCCGAGTCCGGTTTCCAGAGGATCAGAGATTGCAACAACAGTAATAATCTGCTATCACTGGGTACAAACATTGCCATCTAACAATGCAGTGCATGTTCAACAGTATCATATTTTATAAAGCAATGCATACGAACATTTTTCCTTAAGAGATATCATTCTCAATTACACTATTTGATATTGCCCTCCTTCCAAAGTTCAGAAGTGTACATACTACAGAACATCGATGGCGCTGAGCAACTGTCTGTGAATGACTAGTCTAAGGTCCTTACACAGTTATAACTGTCTCAGAGGAGGTTCAAACCCATGCTCCCCGTGTTACAGGCCGAGCACTCTATCCACTCGGCTACTGTGCCACACCCTAAGTAGCACTTGATCACATATTTTGCATGACAATAACAGTTCATAGAGAATATCCATTGAGTTTATAGTCCAACAATACACTCAGACTGAAAACAATAACAAATCAAGTAATCCAATATAACAAAAACACACTGAAACCCCTTTATAGCTCCAGTTTAGGAATCATATCAAGTACCACATGAAAACAAAATCATATCAAGTACCACATGAAAACAAGACAGTATTGCAATGAGGGTGTGTTTTTAAAGTGACGAAGAAGAAGAAGAGTAGTCCTTTAAGCTAGCCCTGAGGCAGCCATGGGTATGTAGTGTTAGCGACTTCATTTTCTTAGACTTGGCATATAAGGGTGGGTGGCCAGTCCTCTCCCTCACTGTCTCATCTTCCCACCAACAGTGTATGGCCAGTGTACTCATTATAGCTGAGTTGGCTAGGGGGAGTGCATATGGAGCAGAAATCTCGAACCAAATTTCTGCCCTGTAAAAGTGAATTACATTGAAATTTACAGTTCAATCATTCTATAAGAAGGCTCTGATGCATGGAGACCACTACACATGTATTCTATTGGTTTGGGCATACTTTGTGTAATCTCTTTCGCAGTTCTTCAATATTATTGCAGTCCTCTGGCTCATTTTCAGAATTCTGTCTTTCCATCCAATTTCCTGCAGAAAAGTAACAGTATTTTATAATTAAGATACAAAAATGTAGAACAGTATTTACATCCCTACACCCATTCACATTCATGCTATTATTAAGAGAAAACTAAATTCTGATCCAGTGCAACATGGACACAGATGCCACACTTAAATGGGCAAAAGAAAATGATCTCACTATATAACAAGGATTCAGTATATTAAGATGGTCGTTAATAGTGTTGACAAAAATACAGTTCTTAGGAAGACTCAAGGAGGCCATTCAGACCTCTATAAGTCTTCCTTATAACTTTGCTAATTAAACGAATTAAATATATATATATCAGTGTATGTATATGAGGCAGGCGGGAATGGATGAGGCTGAGGAAGGAATAAAGATAGCGGGAAGAATAATGAACAATCTGAGATACGCTGATGATACAACATTATTGGCGGGTAAAAAAAAAAAACGAGTTGGTAACACTGATAAGAAGGCTTAAGAGTGAAAGTGAGAAAGCAGGACTCTACTTCAATATAAAAAAGACAAAGATCATGACAACAGAGGAGGAGGACAGTTTTGAAGTAGACGGAGAAGAAATAGAAACGGTAACTAACTTCACGTTTTTGGGATCAGTAATAGAAAAAGAAGGAAAGTGTGATATGGAAATAAATCGTAGAGTGGCTATAGGAAAAGCTGCAATGAATGGTCTGGAAAAAATATGGAAGGACAAACATGTGAGTATAGACACGAAAAAAAGATTGGTGAAGGCTTTGATCATACCAACAGTAACATACGGCAGCGAGACATGGACAATGACCAAGAAAATGAGAAAAAAGATTAACGCATGCGAAATGTGGATATGGAGGAAGATGCAGAGAATATCATGGAAAGAGAAAAAGACCAATGATTGGGTGCGATGGAGTATTGGAATTGAGAAGGAAGAGACACTACAACAAACCGTGCTAAGAGCAAAGTTGAGGTTCTTTGGTCATATCATGCGATCAGATGGACTGGAAAAGGAAATGATGTTAGCATATGGAGAGGGAAGGAGAAAACAAGGACGACCAAGGAAAAAGTGGATGGACGAGATACATGAAACAACTGGAATGAATTTGGCAGAACTGAGAGATGCGACGGCGGACAGAAGGAAATGGAGAGGCTTGATCATGAAGGTCGCTAAAGTTCCAAGAACTGACAGCACAAGGTGACAAGGTATGTATATATATATATATTATATATATATATATCTGTGTGCATATATATCTGTATATATAAATGTATATACACCAGTCCAGTGTATATATATATATTTGTCTTGTATATATCTACATGCATACATTTAATTCATTTAATTAATTAGTCTCTTTATTGATCCCAACTCAAAACTAAGTCCGAGTGTTGTGCAACTGAAGGGGATGCAAAGGACTGCACACCCAGGTGGAATTAAAATGTCCTGCTTAATTAGGGCCACTCATTAATTAACACAGCAGCAGTGCCACAACCATTAACACAGTCATTAAAAAAGCCATATATGAACAACACACATCTACCTAAATATCGAATGAAATCGGATCTGAATACTACTTGAGTGCAGCTGCTGCCATGTAATAAATCCGTTTGTTTAATAACATGAGCCAGGAATTCGCCTGTGTACAAATACCAGGCCCTGGATCTCGCCGCCATTGATATCTCTATAGAGCATTCCATGCCAATGCATGTACCTTGACACCTTACATTTTAATGTTTACCAATTGTACCTTACATATGATTTGCTATGAGTATTTGTATGACCATATAAATATTAGTATATATTAGACCAGGAGTGTCGAAAAGCCAGCCCGCGGGCCAGTTCTGGCCTGCCGACAATGTTTTTCTGGCCCGCTGAGCCTTAACAAAAGACTATTGTGATGTCCGTGACTGATAATGAAGATCAAAATTAAGATTTTATAAGCCTAATTTGACTGTTTATACGCTAAAAATGCACCATTTAAGATTTAGTTTTGCAAAAAATTTCTGGGGACAGGCTCACTGAGCCCCTCCCAGACCACTACCCCATTTTGCTGAGGCACCATTGGCACCCTGATCCCCACTTGCTTGAAAATATTGTCACTGGCCCACCATTACAAAAGTTTTGACACCCCTGTATTAGACCCTCCTTAACCTGTGCCTAGGAAGCCATAAAAAGTACGGCTTCGTAATGCCATGATCTGCTTTAAGGCTAAAGTAAACTTGGAGCTTATATGTTCCACGCTGCATTGTCAGAGTTCATGTGTCGTGACTTGCATTTTGCGGAGGGATCAGTTTTTTCACGTGAATATTCCATATAATTAAATATATCACAAAGAAAATTCTTAAGGATTATCGTAATCCAGATATTTCTACACAGCTCAAAGAAATGTAAGTCAGCAGAAACAGCTTATTCACAGGCACAAAGGGCTTATTGAGTGGCACACACTGGTTTTTATGAACCTTGAAAGAAGGAGGTGTGTCCGACATAGACGACTTACGTTACGTGACCTGTCTATAGCTGCTATTCAGATGACGTTTGTATTAATTTTCTTATTTTTTAAATGCAAAGGGTTCTTTCAACACCTGCACAGCAGTGCATGACGTTATGCAAAATTCCACTTCACCATCGGAGAAAGCCCCACCACATCGCGCGACACCTCCACTCATACACTCTTCACAAAGCACACGTTTGTCTGATAAACCGGGGCGTGTAAATGCTTTCTGCTCATTGAAAGCGTACTGTCAACAGGCCACAACAACCACAATTCAATCCGTCCTTATTCGAGCCGAACAGCAACGGTATACAAAAGCTCTCGGCCAACGCGAAGCAACTGGTGGATGAAGTCACGACTGAGGTATGCGAGCCAAATACAGAGAAAGTCAACTGCTGTTCAACCGAGCTGAACAGAGCAATGGTATTTCTTCGGTCGCTCGCGAAAAAACACCACAAATCAATGGACACATTGAGACCGAACTCAATGGGGTCATATAAGATAATTTCTAATTAATAAGCTCTGACAACAGTCTTAATTACTAATGCCGATTGGTCTGAGTAATTTTGCTCGATTGCAATCGTAAACAAGAAAAACTTGTAAATATTTTAAGTGCTGTTAACTGTTAAGCGCATGGAACCAGCTCATGCAGGATTGCTGCGCCAAGTCAGAACATCCGAAACTAGACAACCAATTAAAATACAGAATTGATGTAGATGCTCATTGGCCAGCAGGTATTTCTTAGTCAGGGTTTGTGTCCATGGTGGTTTCTCCAGGGAATTTCAGGGTTGAACCTTGGGCTTTAAGTACTTAGTTTAGACCTGAATGACTGACGGAACCCAAGAACTCTGCAGTGAATTCTGTAGCAAAGTGTACCAGCCACGAAGAATGCCTGGGAGCTAATGCTCAATGTTGAAAGGGCCTATGACAACACTTTCAACTACAAATACATTCCCCTTCTCTTACACAGAACTATAGTGAAACTGCACAGGAACCACGCTTCAGATGGCAGTAGTAGTTTCAGTTTAACGACACTGTGTGATCACAAAGATCATTAGCGTCGCCCTCCCCTTCATCCAGGCTTGGGACTGGCACTGTAAGAGCACGAACAGTGAGTTTTCAGACAGCAGGAAGCCATGCAAATCCTTAATTAAGGACGTTTCCTTAACAACTTGATACAACCTAACATAGAAACCTTATTAAATACCATCTTCAAATGACAGCATTGACAAGCGACACCTGACGGCTGGTAGGTTAGTCTGAACGCGCCTGGGTGTCTCATATCTGGAGCAGTGTACCTGTCATATTTTTTTACTAAGACAGCTAAGATTACAGACCAATTGATATGGTCAGCGGAAATAAGTCACTGGGACTCGGTGATAAGAAGCGATTGATAAAACGCGCCATTCTGTAACCGGTACACGCACTTAGCTGAAGATGACGTTTTTTCTCTTTCCTATCGGTTTCCTATCTCAGTGTAGGAAGGAGGTCTAAAGTCTAGCCTTCTGATAATCAGTTAGTCAACACCTATTTGTCTACGTGGTTGACCGCAGGCAGACATTACTTTCAGACACTGATGTACGCATACCATTGCTCTAATGCACAGTGCAATGCAATTGAGCTAAAATCATATTACCACCAGACAACTACATAATTATTATATGTTCAGATATTATGGATATACACACTGAGTCTGACTAAATTGAAGGAACAACCTCTGATATACTCTAATTAAAGTCTTATTATTTCTATGGAGTTTTCATCAAAATTAGTTAATGCACACCCCAAAATGAAACATTCAGAATTCATTCAAGTATTTATTCATTCAGTATTTATATAGCACCTCTTTAAGGAAACAACTCAAAGGTGAGAATATGCTAGAAACTACTGCTTAGACTTGCCACACCGGTTAAATGTATGAACTGTTCAACTGCCTGAATAACTGTTTAGATAAATTGCACATATCCATTCACAATTATGTTCATGTAGTAAGTCGTATTTGTTTGTACTAGTATGTATGTATGTAAGCATCTAGGTATGTATCTATGTATGTGGGTGTTGAAACAGACAAGTCTTAAGTTTAGACCCCAATGACATTTATGCAATCAATCAATCAATCAATCAATCAATCAATCAATCAATCAATCAATCAATCAATCACTCACTCACTCACTCACTCACTCAATCAATCAATCAACTAATCAATCAATCAATCATTCATCAATCAATCAATCAATGTAAACTTGATTGATTGATTGCAATCCCTAGCTAAAGACAAAGCCCCTTCAAGATAGCTAGTCACAGGCACCCCTCACAAGCACTGTGCACTTGTAGGTATTGTGCACCTTTTCGATATGACGGCATGTTAAATAAACTATATTTTTGCAGTTTAAGGACACTGTGTAGTAATAAAGACCATTAGCGTCGCCCTCCTCCCTCATTCAGGCTAGGGACTGGCACCGGCTGGCACTAAGCACGGACATGCCGAGGTAGGATCATTGTGTACTTGATGTGTTGCACACCTTGTATACTAATCAGGGCCGGCCTTAGGCACAGGCAAAGCAGGCAGTTGCCTAGGGCGCCACAATCTAGGGGCGCCATTTTCACAAAAAGTGTGTTTTAAAAGTTTTTAACTTTTAGCCATTTTTCAATTAAAATGATTATTTTCATATGAATTCAAAACTTTTGCGTATGGAACAAATTATTTTTAAACAATTATTGGTTTCATTGCACCTTTTCAAGTAGACCTAATTCAATTTCGACACCCCACAAATTTTATTTTAACCATTAAAATTCAATTATTCACCTGTGTCTGTACACCGTAGTTTGTGTCTGTAATAAACCTGACCGTCCGTTTATCTGATGCCGACATACATAGTGATAGCTTCGACTGACGAGATATTATTGTAGTATAATATATTTAATCAATGTAGCTTTATTTGTTGACTGCTGACAGTGCTGAGCAGACATCGCAGTTCCATCAACTAAGTTAATTACCTGTAAAATTCTGTACATTAACATTTTTAATAACAGTTTTCTTAATTATATCTAAATCAATTTATAGATTTGACCTTATAAAATAAAAATTGTAATTTAAAAATTAGGTAAAGCCCTGTGAAGCGACAGACGTTATCGGGTGCTCTAAATAATTGTAAGAAAAACACGACAGAGACGTTGTATCAAAAAGCAAAAAGGATGGCTTTTCAACTATTTCAACTAAACTGAAACTACCTTAGCCCAGTCATCAGCTAGTAATTCGCTTGTAAAATACTAGTATTGAGCCTAATTGAGGTCATTTTCTTAAATTGCTTTCAGCTTTATAAAAATACAATTTTGATAAACTGAAACCTGTTGGTGAAAAACTACAAGCAGAACAGATTTCTGATTACTAAAACAAATAATTTTTTAATAAATAATTTTTTCTTTTTCGGTAATTTGGGCCTAATTCGAAGTCTTTTTGCTTGTTACCATCCCTCCAAATTCAAAATTATTCAGGGTTGAGTGTACTAAATAAAAAGTAATAATAAATAAATAACTCAGTTGAGCGTAAATATTTTGGCGGATTCATCATTTAGTTGTGACGTGGGGTGGACCGTGAAGACGAGATCAGAGGGCGCCAAATGTATGCTTTGCCTGGGGCGCCATTTGGGCTAGGGCCGGCCCTGATACTAATGGCAGTCTTTGGTACATGGCAATGATGTCAGTACAAGTCATAGCCACCTACAAGCCTTGGCCGTGATAGTCACATCGACGATGGATAGTCACCTTACTCACCTTCAACCGACAAGCCTTGGCCGTCATTGTTTACCTCTGCCATTATCATCCAGCAGGTAGATAGATAGGTAGGTAGGTGCACAGGTAAATTGTGCAGACAATCACCAATTCGAAGTATTGTGCAACAAGGTCGGCTCGTTGTTTGGCTCAGTGATTCATCATCGTATACCAGAAACGTTTGAGCCAAGGTTCGAATCCAAACCTAGCAGATGTCTGCTGTTGGTCAGCTACTTGATCAGAGTAATAGGGGATTGTTGCAGGAAGAATACGTACCCTGGTAGAACAAGGGAGTTGAGACACAGAGGAGCCAAATTTTACCATGGTTCAGACAATGGATGGAGCACAATTTCTGATGACACCCAATGAGTTACTTAAGCTTCTGCAAACAAACACTACTTACATGTCCCAAAAATGCCTGTCTCAAAGTCATTTGCCTTTTTCCCCATTCATTCATTCATTCATTCATTCATTCATTCATTCATTCATTCATTCATTCATTCATTACCAAAAGCAGAGTTGAGCTGGACTGGGAGAGTTGAACTGGGAGATGTTGACTGGCTGGGAGAGTTGGACTGGGGGAAAGTAGGACTGCCCAAGCTGAGCCAACGTTGCATTTCTTGCAACTACACCAAAGTGAGTTAATAACTTTGGTATTCGCAGGGCATCTTGTGCTGTAAGAAGTTAACTGGGTGTAGCCAGGCAGGACGTAGAAACACTTCAATACAGTCCACAGAAAATAGGACACTTGTGATAGAGTTGACCAAGCCTCGCTCTTATCCTAAACTTTGCACTTCTTCAGAACCAAAAAATGTGATACATGGAACGACTTCACTCTGTTTTTACTTTCATTACCAATTATGCAAATACACACATACACACCCACACACATATAAGTTTTGAAGGGTTCCTAAAAAAGCACTTTATCAGTCCAGATATATACATATATACATATAAATCAATATATATATATACAAGTAAAAAGAAATTTAAAAAAACATTCATTCATTCTGAGGATTTATATAGCACCTCTTCAATAGAACTACTCCGAGGAGGAGAACTATTCAAATAAATAAGTAAGTAAGTATATTCTTTAATATAACCAGCTGCCAAACAGCACTCTGGTGAACAAGCATGAGCAATATAAATTAACATAATAAAATAAATAAATAAAAATATATATATATATAACTTTTGAAGGGTTCCTAAAAAGCACTTTATAAGTCCAGATATATACACATATAAATACATATACATGTAAAAATAAATAAAAAAGAAACTGAAATATATATCTTAGCCCCATTATAAGACTGTCCTGTGAATTCATACCAAGTGCTGCATTAAGTCAAGGTTGTGTTATTATAATTAAGCGCCATATCCTCATTCTCAAAACATTACCTACAGCAGGGACCTCATCCAACACTGAATCAAGGTTATACAGCATAATCAAGGGCTTTATAAGGCAGCTACTCTGGTGCACAGGTGCACTGCTTTCACACTCAAGGTGTGTCCCTTTATGTTGCCACTGAACAGGTAGACAGATCTGTGCAAATAAAGCAATCATCAGGTGACAGAATCTTGTAACAAAGACACCTCTCATCATCATCAGTTCCTGACGCCAGCCATTTGGCGGCGATGGGTACGAAGAAATTATCTCCAGTGTCCTAGGTCATTTGTCAAGTCCATTGCTCCCCTTAGTGCTAGTCCAAGTTCATGCTCTGAATGAATGAATGAATGAATGAACTTCATTCATTCAGAGCATTTATATAGCGCCCCTTCAAGAAGCTACTCAGAAGTGCTCCCGGCCCAGCCACGACTAAAGAAAAAGACTTCAGGGACTTGTAGAACCCTGCCGGATGGCTCACAAGTAAAGAGCGGAGCTTAAGCGGGAGGTCATTCCAGTGATGTGATGTTATGTCCTCATTTATATTATCTATCCATTGTAGACTTGGTCTGCCTTTGTTTCTTTTTCCTTCGAATCTTGCATGCAGTGCATTGTGTGGGATTCGTGTCTTTAGTTTAGTACTACACAGTGATTCTGTCCTTAACAGACAGAAACTCTGAATGCCGACTTCAGGCGCCATGTTAATCTAGCTAAATACCGGATGCAAATAATTAAACTAAATGTTCCTGCCAAAAAGAAACGGAACGCCATTCCGGTGCATTCCGGTGCCAACCGATCCCTGGTAATGCACCATTCTGTCTCTTGCATCCAAGAAGAAAGTAAAGCTGCACTTGTTTAGAACAGTTACAGTGCAAGAGGGGCAGAAGGGTGCTATATAAATGTCTTGGTACAAATACAATACAATACAACTGAAATGTGATAAGCCTTACAAAGCCCAGAGGTGTACTCTACACTATCCACACTATGTTAAATGTAATTCAGAACCGATCATTTATCGATTAGCAAACATTGCTCAGACAACTAGAAGAGGCATCAGTGACAGTGTTACATGTCATTACATTACATTACACATACTTGCAGTTCCTTTACATTGCACCCTCAACCTCTTGATTGCAATTAAGAAGAAGACAATAGTATAATGTCATTGAACATTTGTATAGTGCCCCATCAAGAACTCAGAGGCTTAAAACAATGCACAGTAAGCTGAAAGAGTCACCATTGGCGGGCCCATGCGCACAGCAGGAACCGACCAACGAATTCCTGTCGAAAGCTGAAGATGGTATGGAACTACAACTGGCTAAGAGAATAAGTGCTAGTGAGTCGTGACTGAAACCCAGGCACAGCAGTGGCGGTTATGACACATTCCCACAAGGTCCGCTTCGAAAATGCAGTCCATAATCGTAATCTACAAACTTCCAAAGCGCCACTCGAAAGTCAAACAAAGGGCACCAGCTTATTCACGAGCGCTGCATTGAGTCAGAGGGGCTTTCAAAGGGTATACTCAGAAGGAGGTCCGAGTCCACCATGACAATGAACAGACTACGTGACACTCGACACGCTATGGCTTCCCATGTGTGTATAGTAGTAGATATAACCGACGAATACGTCTCCTTAAATGGGAATTTTAATGAGTCACATCAGCGTAAAAACCCTGGCCTATTTCAGACTTATTGTGCTCCCTACACAGCCTCTGATCTATGTTTTGTCGAGATTCTAAGCAGACGTGCAAGAATACGCTCACGCTTCTGTGACTAATACGCCATTTCGTACGTACTTCCTGTTTCTTTACAAGTTGGATCTGGTTGGCTGAGTTTTGAGTTTTCTGATATATAAAACAGTTCTTTGTTGAGTTAAGTGATGATTAGTTGTAATAAAGAATTTTCCTGGTTATGGAAGAAATCGTCAAAATTTTGTGACAGCATAGTTCCAATCTATTTTATCTTTTTGATTTTCAGAGAGGGCTCAGTGAGCCCGTCCCCAGAACATTTTTACTACTAAATTATAAATGGTGAATTTTTAGCATAAAAACAGTCCTAATTTTGATCTTCATTATCAAAATCTCTATAGCAGCCTGAAGATTTAGTACTGACTGGATTGTTGTTTAATAGCACAGCCATTTGATTTAGCTTCATATGCAGTGAAGAAAATTACAAATGTGAACTTTTATTCTCAAATTGTGTAGACTTTGGGCCAGACTCTGCAGGCCAGAAAACATCGTAGACGGGCCAGACTTGTGACATGCCTGGTTTAAGACACGATTCAGTCTACTCTACGCTTCAATAGACCACATAAAGTGACTCAGACAGTGCTCAAAGACCTTGAGCAAATGATTACATCCATAAAGTGCTTAATATTCTGTCACTGTTCACTTAATTGCATAACGAAAGATATCTGTTGGTCAGTATATGCCATTAATAAATCAAGTGCAACATGCTTCTAGGTACAAACATCTGCTTCACAACAGCATTGCTCTAAATGACTGGTGGTGAGAAACACTAACTAGTGGACATTGATAACCACCTCACCCGTTGCTTACAAAATCCAACAGATGTTCATGACACTAAGCAAATTATTGCCCATAATTATATGAATATATATAAACCATATTTATGTACGCAGTATGTAGGCAGTTGGTATGAACATATATTTGAATGTATATATGTGGATATATATATATATGTCACTATGTATTGTATTGTATTTGAACACTTGTTATAGCGCCCCAACCAGATTTCCCATTCAAAGGCGCTCCCGACTACTGCGCGAACGCTGAATCGGAGTTTCACGCCGAAGCGCATGAGCAATTGCGAGTGAAGGACTTGCCCAGGGTCCCTACGCGGCGACTTTGAGGTGGATTCGAACCCGCAACCCTCCAGCTGCAAGGCACCGAACATACCCCTATACCACCGCGCCCCAGTTGTATTGTGATGTGTTGTATTGTGTGTTGTATTGTACTCCACGTTTATAGCCACCCGCAGTAAAGATCCGAGAAATTAATCTCTGATAATCCGACCCGACCGGGAAGCGAACCCGGGGCGCCGGCGTGGCGAGCGGGCACCAACCCACTCGGCCACTCAGGACCCTTAATGTGTGTGTGTGTGTGTGTGTACATACATGTGTATATACGATATATACGCATGTGTGCATGTTTGGGTGTCTGTAATTACATTCCTTCTCTTTGAGTTTTGATAAAACATTTTTTAACTTCAAACCAAACTTACTCGACAAGGCCATTAGAAATAATAGAGTCTACATAAGCATATTTGCCAGAACAAATACCCGAAAGTTTTCTATCAAATACCAGGGTCCCCTCATATGGAATAGCATACCAGAATGTGTTCGCGCAGCCATGAGTCTAGCCTCATTTAAAATTCAAATCCGTGCACACACAATAAGAAATGTTAAATAAAAAATGTTAAATAACATTGCAATTATTCAGTTCTTTTTTGTGTTTTATTGTCTTTTGTTTTACCGTAAGGCGGAGGGAAGCTACCTCAACGCAATTATTTCTGGGCTCCCAAGCTACTGCCACTGTGTTAAGTACTTGTCACTACTAAGATTTGTTGACATTATTTTGCAATTAGGCCCCCATTTAGCGGGATTATTCCCTTCGGGTGAGCCTATTGTTCCCTTGTTTATGCTGTGATAATTGTATATTAAATGATTATGCTTTGTGTCTAACTACTGTTAAATATTACTTGTTTTGCTTTTTGTTATTGGGACCAATAAACAAATTGAAAAAAATTGAATTAACTATAAATGCAAAATAAAATTCGTCCCCTACTACAGAAAGCCTTTCAGTTCTGCTGGAGGATGTCACCCACATGTGAGAAAAGCATCATTACTCAAAGCCATAATTTCTTAAAAGCACACAGGTATGGTGAGATAAGCAAAGTATACATAAATCCCTTTAGCACAGCACTCTGTCTCACCTTACCATATACCTTACCCTACTTTACTCTATATTATAGCCCAACTTAGCCATATCAAATGTTGACAAATATTCAAATATTCAAGCCATAACAAATTACATTTTCAAACTTGAGAATCTTAACGGGATGCTCCACATTTCCTTAAACTTAGGACATTCGTTAAGTAATGAACCAATCTATATGCATTGCAGATGCCCAGTACAAAATTGTTACAGCCAAGATTTCACAGAGTTGCTTCTGGGTTAATTGAACCAATGGACACACATGGTAAATAACAATACCAAAGAAAACGACCACAATTTATCAAAATCTACTCATTGATAATGCCAAAGAAAATAACGAGTAAATTTTTTCAAAACCTACTCATCGATGATACCAAAGAAAAGGAGCAAAATGCATGAAAATCTACTTGTTGATGATAACAAAGAAAACAATGAGTAAACTGAGTGAAAATCTACTCATCAATGATACCAAAGAAAATAAGTAAAATGCGTGAAAATATCATCGATGATACCAAAGAAAATGAGTAAAATGCGTGAAAAACTACTCACCGACGAGCTCAATAACTGGTTCCAGTTCGTAACCGATGTCAGAAACATAATGTTCCTCTTCATTCTCCATTCTGGCTTTAGATGGTTCACTTGTGTGGAGGAGGACTGAGGTGTCCATTCCACTCCTGAAAAAAAAGAAATAGCCTACAGTTTATTTCTGGCTGCAAATTGTTAATTATCATAACAGTCAGGTTGAGATCTCATTCGCCAATGATTTCTAACCCATGGATTTGTTCTTTTTAACACCTCAATGGTGAGAGACTGGATTTTAATCAGGGCAAGGCAGTGGTCCGTAACATATAAAGAAAATTGGCTTCAAGGTAACACCAGAAAACTGTCCACTGATGTATGTTAACAATAAAACACGAATAGAATCTGATATTGAAACATTACCATCCGAGAATGCTCTCCAGTTTCTTTAAGATACACAAATCCATGACTTGCAGGATGAAAAGTATCCTTTTAGTTTCAGGCTTTATAGCCTACACTAATATCTCACTCATTTGCAGTACAGGCACAACAGAACCGTTGCAATCAGACAACTGTACACAACCCGTGAGCAGCACAATCCAGCAATCTTTTGCATTTAACATGTACAACTGCTAGCAGAAACCACACGAAACTGATCAACTGCTAGCACAAACCACAGAAAACCAAACAACTGCTAGCAGAAACCACAGAAAAACGAACAACTGCTAGCAGAAACCACAAAAAACTGAACAACTGCTAGCAGAAACCACAAAAAACTGAACAACTGCTAGCAGAAACCACAGCAACTGAACACTGCTAGCAGAGAACTTCCTCTCTGACGATTGAACACATTCACACACTGGTTTAAACCGACCCAAAACCAACATGGTCACGTGTCATCCATTACTACTCGTTGATCATGGCTCCAAACGACACAATAGCAAACCTACGTAAGAGCCACCCACATGAAATATTACTGAATTAACTGCTTTTCAAGTGCAAATAAATCTATCAACTGGCTAATAAGCTGCAAAATTTGTTTATTTAACGGCCACTTAGAAGCACAGGTTCGTTAGCTAAGAGCACTTTGCACTACCTTGTGGCTTCATGAACAGAGCTCTGGTTTGGTATCTATACCAAGGACTTCTGTATAATATTACATATAGGATTACATGCTATAACCATAAAACAGTGGTTTTCAAACTTTATTTTTATTGTACCCTCAGGCAAAAAAATCGAATGTCGGCGTACCACCAGTAGGGGTCAGATCAAAAGCAACAGGTCAGCGCGAAGTCCCCTTGCAATTAATTATTACACGGAACGTCGTAAATTCTCTTGCAGGGTCTGGGGCAGGTATTAGAGTCGAAGGTAGACAAATTTAAAAATTAATATATAATTTTAAGAAATAATAATATAATCATATCACCAAAAAGGAAAAATAAAGTCACTATTTAATAGCTAATCAAAGAAAGATGGGCATAAACTCATAGAAAATTTAAAGAAAATGAAACATAATGGTGGACGCAGAGTAGCTAATCAAAGAAAGACAGGCATAAACTCATACACAATTTTAAGTTTTTTTAAGTTTTTTGCAAACCACTAAGCGACACCTGGCGTACCACTAGTGGTATGCGTACCACCGTTTGAAAACCGCTGTCATACAAGCAGCCTTCTGCAAGGTCAAAAGTCACAAGCATTGAAGAGCTACTGATAACTAACCAAAATTCACAGGGCAGCTGGTTTGCTCACTAACTATGGAAGTATTTATCCTCAAAGTACAGAACAATTCTTCAATTAGCTTTTAATGCTTAGCAATGATATAATGAAACCCTGAAATTCGATTCTTAGGTTGACTAAGTTTGTTCATTTGCACGTACATTTAAATATATGAAGTGCTAAGTTATGCAATATGATCTCAGATAAGCTCTGATGAATAGTGATCTATCAATCAGATAAATTATATAATTGGGCACGTGCAGGTACCTAATGATCAAAGGTATGCACTTGTTCATAATTAATCATATAGTAAACACTTGTTCATACTCAGAGTAAACAATTCATAATCAATTTAACTCAGCAAAAAGAATCTGTAACTCCGCATGACTACAGGACTGCACTACCAAAGACAAAATCTCAGCATAGCTAATGATACGTGCATTGCATACATGTATGGGCATGTGTGTATGTATGTATGTATGTATGTGTATGGATGTATGTACATGTATTTATGTAAGTACACATGAATATATATATGTATCCATGAATATGTATTTATGTATGTACGCATGTATGTACCTGTATGCGTGCATATGTATGTATTATGTAACGATGTATGTATGTATTCATGTAGGTATTTAACACGTTGGCCGCTAGGGACGTGTTAACACGTCCCTTATTTCATACATTTACATAGACTGTTCAGCGGTCAAAGTGTTAATTAAGTAGGTATGTATGTATCAAAACATTTAATATAGAACCATAGAAGTACTCCTCCAACATAGTAACAAATTGACCTGACCATTAACTCGCCCTGCCTCATCCTAACTGCTCTGTTTAGCCCTAAACAACAGCCATACCACAATCATATCATATCGAATAACCGGACTTTATTGTGCTCCTTTAAATATAAACCTGTCAAAAGCTTCTAAAACACAGCTTTGACTGTTCCCAAGAGGTGGAACATCGGTCAAACATTCCTTCGCTCAGAAATGCAATCCCCCGGAATAATATTATTTCCGCAACCACGTTACATGAGCGAGGCACATTTAGAAGCCATCAGAGCAAATTGCATGCTTTAAAATTAATCTGATTTCATTAGAATTGATTGAATTGACGTCAGATTGCTCCAGATAGGCTGGAGCTGAACAAGCCCAGACCAGACCGTCATTAGACGATCAATATTTAATGGATCACATATGAAACATCAACAGATACAATTGGCAACACAGGCTGGATACATACAGGGTCAGACAAACAGACTGAATGTGACAAAACACGTGATAAACACAAACATCCTGAGAGGCAGCCATGGGTATGAAGTGTTAGCGACTTAATTTTCTTAGCCTCGGCATGCGACGGCATGTGGCCAGTCCTCTCCCTTGCCTTCTCATCTTCCCACCGACAGTATGTATGTATGTATGTATGTATGAGCACTTGTTATAGCGCCCCTTCAAGATTTCTACTCAGAGCCGCTCCCGACTACAGCGCGGACACTGAATCGGAGTTTCACGCCGAAGTGCATGAGCAATTGCGAGTGAAGGACTTGCCCAGGGTCCCTACGCGGCTGCTTGAGCTGGATTCGAACCCGCAACCCTCAGGCTGCAAGGCACCGAACATACCCCTATGCCACCGTACCGGTCAGTGTACTCATTATAGTTGAGTTGGCTAAGGGGTGCAGGTGGAGTAGAAATCTCGAACCAAATCTCTGCCCTGACGGAGAATCAAACCCCCACCCTCTTGATTGACAGTTCAGCGTGCCAACTAATACACTATCATGCACCCTCAAATATAATGGCCATAAAACTGTGTACACAAACTTGACAGCATACAAACTGACCTAAGCAGACATAAAATGGGACAACGCCAACGTCATCAGCACGGCTCCCCGGTGAGTCAGTCTCTGTGACATAGCTTCTAAATAAATATGTGTGCATAATTACAGTTAAAGTTACAGCCTAAATAAATCTGTTATTACAATAACAACAAGATATAACGTAACATTGTAAATTGTCCAGTATTACAACCGTACGACAGTTATCTATTACCATTGCAATGAAACTATACTGTGAATACATTAAGTAATAAATAATAACATGATGACATTAAACAGTAATATTCTGATCAAAACTATACTGATAAAAAACGACAGGGAAGCAGAGAAGTCCTTGGCTAAGTTGGCTCAGTTTTACTACTTTAAAATAACATGCTACAAAGCTCATCTTTTATGTGGTACATCATACATGTTAAGGATATGTAAAGGATTCTGAGCATAGATGTCCTAAAGATCTAAACATCTAAAACACGAGAAAGTGACTTGAGATGAGTGCAGCATAAAGTACTACAAATAGTTTATGCAGAAATCATTGACAGTAAATTGTAGTCATGTGACATAAAAATAATAATAATAATAATCTTCGTTTAATGTTTCAAACTGACAAGTACGCAGGATGATTACAATTGATAGTATGAACGGATGATCATAAGTAATTACAGGAGTCGAATTTAACTGTCTGGCAGCCATGCAAGGTGCCCATCATGTCCTAATGCTCATTTTTTAAACATCACCTAGCGAATGAGAAAAGGCTGAGTCGACCTTAGGGGATGGTACCGGGAAGCGATCCTACGGGTCCGTTGCCTCTACGCGCCAGAGTGTTACCATTACCCTAAACCCCTCCCCATATTGACTGATTGACCTTAGGGTGGGTGGATTGTCTATGTTGTAACAAGAAATATGTAGGATCAAGTCCAGAGAGTCGATGAAATGTAACATGTTGTAAAATCATTTATATAGCACCACAATGAGAAACTCGAACCTCCACAGTGTTCTCAAATTAGCAACATCAACTGTACAAATGTGACCTGCTCTGACAAAAGGAGGCAGAAGTCGCCAATGCTAAAACTGAAGAAATTAGCTAAAACACCAATCAGACCTGTGTAAATTTTTCAATTTTCGTTTTATGTTATATATCAATAAATCAGATCTTATATTACATGGAAAAATATTATTTTAATAATATTTCACCTATTTCATAACAAATTTAATAATTTTGTGTGATTATCAAAATTATCTGAGAATTAAAAATAATTTTATGACAAGTTTCCAGAATATTTCATGGCCCTCATTCTGTAAGGATATCCCATGTGTAATACGTCATTGGAAAGTGTATGCATTCAGCTTGCTAAAAATAGTCTCATTTGCCATAGCGATTTTAAAGTCATAAAAGTTGTCAATAAACATGCGTTGCTAAGGAGTTTAGTTAGTGTTAAGATAATAAACTTTGCATGCGTTTTTCTCGAAATTGTACTTCAAGTAGAAAAACATTATAAAATTCATATCTCTGGAACCCATCAAGATAGAATAATAATTTTTTCAACATTTTAAACAGAAATTATTATTTATCAATGCTAGCCCAAAATATACTAAACTATTTTTTTGGACAACAGCCTCATTTTGCCACAGCAAGTCACAAATAGTTAACATCTGTTCGTGGAGATAATTAATTAATTAGGAATAAAGTGTATACCGGTATATAAATTATATACATATTCCAGTTTTGAATCAGCTGCATTGGTGATTGTTACATTCTCCACACATATTCTCAGCAATTCTTGCAGTGTGAAAACGTGTTTTCGAACAGGGTAATCTCTATTTCGGTCACGTACAATTTAAATTAATTTTGTCCGACATTCATTTTCTCATGTCTGTAAATATTGTGTTCGTGAACCATTACTTACTTACTTACTTACTTACTTGAGCAGAGGTTGTGTCAAAGTGCTCTATCCTGCCCAATTCTGGGGTGTTTATAGTGACTGGTCACCACCAGGCCAACATTAACTTCTACCATTAACTGCCTTGAAAAATACATACATACAAAAATACCTGCGACCTTACACTCAAGAACGAGACATTTTAGCGCAGCATTTACTTTTCAAGCAAATGCTACAAGAGCAAAACAATAAAAATTATTTCTTGTGTAGCTTATTAACATCTAGACTGCCTGACTCTAGTATGGAAGCCAGAGGGCTATTCATGTAGTGGGTCGTTGTTACTATATAATGGCGCTATACAAATAGTTAAATACAAGCTTGAGCTAAAAATAGCATCGTCCTTATTGACCGGCTTACCTTTAGCAGTCCATGTTGAGCCAATGGACACGAACAAAGATTGTTATCCCGTAATCATAAATCCAATGAATACGAGTCGTATTATCATCCAGTCTTTAAAAGTACTTCTGTATATAATACTTGAGTCACATTGTGACAAACAACCTATTATGCTTTGGCACTGTTGAAAGAGTCCGCTACAGCCGCCTAGGTCGAGGCTTCCGATAAAAATCGATCAAATGCAGACCTTTTGGCGAACGACTGAAGCTGCAAATCACAACCGTTAACGTATTCTAAATCGCCTTTATTTATGCTTTACATGTTCGCAGTCATAAATTTTGAATTTTAATAGAATATAATGACCCCTTCAACGCGAGCACCTGCCACCTCTGACAACCAACATTTAAACCTGTCATTCAAAGCGATTGATGTCAAAAGAATTCACAGACGATGTATGAAGTGCGGAACTACATGATGACATCATCTAGGCGTCTATTGCCGACTAAGTAAGTAAGTAAAGTAAGTGTGTTCTTTATTAAACGCTGGCAAACGCACGGCGCTGTACATACAAAGTTATACAAAGTTATCAAATAGTAGCGAAAAAGTTAGTAAATAGTAAACTAAAAAACACTATATGGCTTAGCTGTACAACATCCTGGCTAGCCAGGAAACCACGCCTGGTCAGAGAATCAAATCTAGAAAGAACACGGTTATGTGAGCGTGGGCGCAAATCTTGACCAGTATAGGACAGAGGGTATAGTAGGTAATGAAGGATATGACCGGGATTATTTAAGATATTTCTAAAAAGGTCATGGTCGGCTTTTTCACAGAGTTCCTCAAAATGGGGAAAGATTTTGGTTAGGAAGCCACAGCACTTAGAGAGTCACGTTCCTGTTTGCTGGCAAAGCCCCACCACACTTGGGAACAATAAAGCATTCGGTTGACAGTGGTGGACCGGACCACATCATATAACCTGACTCCCAAGAGCCCATGCGAGATTAAAATACGATGGGCATGGAGAGATTGCTTGGCCCGTACACAAATCTTTTGGATATGGGAGGAAAAACCGAGCTTTGCGGAAATCTCGATACCCAATATATTCAGCGTCTGACTCAGTAACACTTCCCATTGATAAGTTACAACGTTACTAGGCGGCGACAGTTTTGAAATATTTGTAACGATGACAGTTAGTTAACGGCCGGTCTTAGTTAAATCGGAATATAAATCATAAATGTAGCCATATATTTTGTGAAACAATCTTGGCTAGAGTTTAGCCATCTGCTTAGTATCATTTGATTTGATTGCAACTTTTGTTTACCGTCGAGAATTAAGTGTAGGCCTACAGTAGGCCTACTCCTTTGAATGACTGTATGTAGTTTGTGGTCTCGAGATTATGAAGACTAGGGTGTGTGTAACGAAAACTTCGAACTCAGTTCGGAAACGAAATTTCCATCGGATCCCTAAAATCTGTTTTCTAAGTAGAAATAAACAGCTCCACTGTCTGGTCTATCTGGCAACCGGACTCAGAACTTCGCTTGAACTTCTTGACAACCCCTCTAACTTGGTACATCGCTTGTGGGTGAGCTAGTGCATGCGCTTAGCTTTAGAATAGCTTTGAAGAGCAGTAGTGCTTAGAAATTTGACATTTACGATTAGGCCTACGAATAAATTGCATGGCTGCCATTATCAAAATCTCGACATCACTGGATTAAGGACATCATCGAAGATCTCGATTTGTAATGTACGTATTGTTTTGTTAGAAACTTTTAAAACACCATGATAAGGGGCTGGAGCGTATTCATAGTAAATGTAGACTAGAGCAATTAAGATTGTATTGAGTTCAAACGAATTTCATTTTCATAAACATCACTGGCGTGAAGAGCAGTTATAGGAAGGTAGCTGGATCGCTTCCCGCAACCCTTCCAAAGGTCCACTCAGCCTATCATTCGCGAGATGGCGCGTTCGCAAAATGAGATGTAGTACGTGTTGAGCGCCTGCCAATGCATGGCTGCCGTATACAGTTAAATTCAACTCCTGTAATAACTTGTGATCACCCGCTCATACTGATTTGTAATCATCCTGCATTGTGTCACTTTGAATTTAAACGATAACAGAATCTTAAATGTGTAAAGGCTCAGCATGTGTCGCGAGTCATCATGAGAATGGCGCTTGACTGTCAGCGATATGTCCTCCGTGTAGTAAGTAAGCCAGCGAGCTACGGAAGAAGGAAGGGGATTTAACAATGGCGGCAGCGGCGGCGACAGCGAGAATTCAACCGAAGAAACAAACGCTGGACGATGCCTACGCTCCTCCGGCGAACTTTCTAGAAATAGATGTCGTAAATCCAGAAACACACGGAGTAGGGAAAAAACGTTACACGGACTACGAAATACGGATGAAGGTTGATATTATAATATCGCTCGTTGGCGTTAGGGGAACACCGCCCCCAGATAATGTTGCGCAATTTATGTAGAGCCTGACATGACGTGATACAGTTTGAATGGTGTTTATAGTGATGTCCGTTGATGCATTATCTGTTATTTCACGTGATCCGCTGGAAAGAGTCCTTAAACTTATTTTATGTGGGAACGTCGCGGTGATAAGATTGAACATCGCAGATTGTAACTGTGTACAAAGGAATACAATCGGTTAAATTTCTAACGGTATAGAAGGCAGGTGTTTTAGTGTATATCTAATTGAAATAAGTGATGGACAAAAGAATAGCGCTTTGTATCTGAAATGATGCATAGAATGCACATTATGCATGGAATTTAAGATCCTCATTTTCATGTGTAAAGTTCTATCTGGTAGGTTGTGAACCCTCTACCTTAGGGAGCTTTGTATTTCACTATCATACCTGACCACAGATATCTTCACTGTGCAACACAGGGTGATCTGGTTGTTCCCCATTCCTTTAGAACTGTCCCCCCCAAAAATGCAACAAGGTTTCTTTTGCCATAGTTGACCCTTCAGTCTGGAACAGGATTCTATACAATCTCTAACATAAGCTTCTCCTTTGTATGCCTCTATTTCATATTAGCGGTTGAAGACCGTTCTGTTTGTTCGTGGTATTGTATTGTATTAGGACCACCTTTGTTAAGTGTTTTTGAAGAGAGGCGATATATTGCATGCTCTTACAAATTACCACGTAGGGCAGCCTAATTTAATGATTTACAAGTTTGACTGTAATGTCACTAAAAACACGAACACTTGAGAAAACAATAGTTTCTTGTTCTGATACATAATTCACATTAAACTTCTTTATTATGTTTCAATTTTTAAAGAACATGTGTTTGGAAATTTAATTCCATTAGTAATATTTTAATTTTATGGATTACTTTGAGTATGTATTTTGAAAGGGTGCTATATAAATAACGTATTGCATCGCTTATTACATTACATTTTTCAGACAAACCTTCCAGTGTTTAAGGTCAAGGAGTCAAGTGTACGCCGAAGATACAGCGACTTTGATTGGTTGTCAGCTGAACTCGAACGAGACAGCAAGGTTTGATTGCCTGTACAGTCCGGCAAAATTATAATTGCAAATTTATATAGCACTACTTCAAGAAAGACTCCTCAGAGGCACTTCATGTTGACATGCATCTGAGTCTGTCGAGTTAGAGGGATTTAAATTGGTCTGTTTGACCTACAAAGCCCTCAGCACCAGCACACCTCCCTACCTTCAATCATTACTAACTCCTTACATCCCTCCTTGCTGCCTGCGATCAACAGTTATGGGTTTGTGAGCATTTCATGTATCTGCCCCAAGGAGAATGGAATCGACTGCCACTCTCTTTTTGTAGCTCAAATTCGCTCAGTAGTGTAGTGGTTAGCATGCTGGACTATCAAACTATCACTGCACCCTTTAGCCAACTCAGCTATAATGAGTAAACTAACTGTACACTGTTGGAGTGTTGTCACTTTCGTAATGCTCTATTATTCTAGATGTTTAATTAGTGTTCATGTGTTGTGGGTGCTCAGTAATTGGTTATTGTGTGTTTTGTTATATATTAAATGTTAACAACGTAACATTCTGTCATAGATCGTGGTACCTCCACTCCCTGGAAAGGCGTGGGGTCGCCAGCTTCCATTCCGTTCAGATGATGGGTTGTTTGATGATGAATTCATCGAAGACAGGAGAAAAGGACTGGAGCAGTTCATAAACAAGTAAGCCATAAAAATTCTTTGAGGAATAATAAGGCCAAGGCAAAGTAGATGGAACAGAAGAAAAAGACGAAGAAGAGCAGTTCCTTAAGCTAGTCCTGGGGTAGCCATGGTTGATATGAAGTGTTAGCAACTTCATTTTCTTAGCATCAGCATATGAGGACAGATGGCCAGTTCTTTCCCTTGAACCATGTTTCTACCCTGGCAGGGATTTGAACCCCCAACCTGTTGGTTGACAATCTGTGTAGTACGCTAACCACTACACTTTCTAGCACCCTCAGAGATATAGAACTTGGTAACAAATGTACCGGCGACTTTGGTAAAAAGTACACTGAGAAAAAGAAGTACCAATAGTCCAACAAGTCTGAATTACTACAACAAAATCCATCAGAAACTGTTTTAGAAAGTTTTTGCAGAGCCACCATCTAATGACCAATCATCAGTCAATGACACTGAGCAATTGTGGGTGAAGGACTTGTGCAAGTTCCTTACACAGTGACTGTCTCAGGGGAGCCTGTACTCTGTCTGTTATACAAGCTGATTGCTGTACCAGCTGGCACTTGTGATTGTAGTTATACCGACGACAACTTCTATAACATTGTCAGTAGCAAGCTACTTCTAGATGCTTTACACACACTGTCTATTGTCAGCGCAAATGCTCAGATTTACATAGCAAGCGCATTTTCACTGTTTTTTAAAACAAAAAGGCTTTTGGCTTCCTGGATAGGTGCAAGAAGACTGTGCCAGGCACACGGACCAGCAACCCGATAGGCCCGATCACCCATTTTAGTTTTAGTTACTGACACGAATACATTAGCAGACTTTGTTGGTAGCAGTCACGACCTATTATGGTTGTTTGATAGCGGCCTGATGTTGTATGCCAAATTTTGTAATTTGTAATTGTAGTTGAACATTTGTATAGCGCCACTCAGAGATTCAGAGGCGCTCCCGACCCAGGGCTCTAACAAATAACATGTAGTGTGGTGTGCAGTTGTCCAAATGAAGGGACAGAGAAATTGTAATTAGTGGATGTGTTTTCAGAGTGGCAGGTCACCCACTCGCTCAGAACGAGCGCTGTCTCCACATGTTCCTTCTGGAACCCGTCATCGACCGTAACTATGTTCCCGGAAAAGTTCGCATGACGTAAGGACCCGACCAGCGGAGCCGGTTCGGCTTTCCACGTGATTCGCTATCTCAGACTTTTTTGGTAGCCGACATGAACGATGTATGAGAATCATTTGTAACTTCATGTTGCTTTTTGTACAGTGGCTTCTTCAAACCAGTCTACAAGCAAGTTACCAGTGCACAGTTATGTTATACTTTCGATTAACTTCCTGAGAAGTTACCAACCAGATATTTATTTTTACGAGCTATTTAGTCCAAAGGGTTTAGGATTTCTGGAATTAATTTTGATGTTAGCCCAATACCGTTCTAATGACTTGCGCTTAGTTTATAACTGCACCAACCTTTGGGTAGTCAAGACTATAGAGTCAGGATTTCTGGAATTAAAAATAAGCTGAGGTTTGATTTTGCTCCCAGGACATTTAACTAATATGCCCTTTCTTGACCACTGCCCAAACCTAATTGGGAAAATCTGTGGGTTTTTGTCTTGACATGTTGTGAAAATCTTTGAAAATGTTTCTGGCTGTCTGTTAATAGCTACAGAAAAGCCAGATGTGCGTTTGAAGTTTTTGTTGCCAAGCTTCAGTTTCCATTTGTAATTTTTCATGATTTTCATATCAAATATCAGTCTGAGTATTATTTACGTATGATAGTCCCATTTGTCTACTTTTGTATGTTGTTTGGTCAAAGGAAAATCTAACGGAACAATTCTCATCGAACAAAATTTCCTGATTGAACTCTTGCTCTGTAGACTGGTGCCTTTCTGATAGATATTGGGTACTGGTTCTCGGCCGCATTTTCTTTGTGCAGCAAAATACATTTTGTAGTAATGTGTCTTGTACATAATTGAATGGAAAATATTGTTGCAGCTAGAAGTAGATCCCTCGGCTTTATTCCAGTTTTTGTGCCATATTCGGAGTTTTGTTTTCAACTCCGGACGTTTTCCGCGGTGCTATTGCAGCTTTGTATCTGGGGTTTAACTCGAATACAGTAAAGATCTGATCGAAATCCTCTATGCTGGTGGCAAGTGCAGTTGTGTAGCGTCCAGATGTGACTGTCAGTTCGTGACTTTTAATGTCAAATTTGTCTGAGCCGGCAGATATTTGACATTGTGAAATAGTGGCCAAAGACATTGATCTGTCACTGTTTCATCACTGTAAGTAGTGTTGCTTTTGGAAGGGGCTTGAAGGTCGCTGTATAAGTGTTTCATGTTGCAGTAGTGTGTCCTGGGTTCGAGCCCTGTGGTCAGTTGCCATAAGATGTCCAATTGTTTGACTGGGTGAAGCCATTTGCTTGCTATGTATCGTTAAGATATCTACAATTGTAATATGAAGACTTTGATATTGCCGCTACTTTTTGTAATATACACAACATCAATCAGTGTGTGAATAATTTGCAATTTGTAAACATAATCAGTTGGAATAGTTCAGTTTCCAACTTTCGGACGAGAAAGATTCCTAATTGTGATACATGAGTGCAGTTTCCTTGCTATGCTACCTAGCTGTGTTTTTCTAAAGCTTGTGTAAACTGGTTCTCAGTTGCATTTTCTCAGTTAAATATCATTTTTCAGCCAGATCGCGTTGCTGCAGTCCACTGTTGCTTCACTCCGCTGTTGCTTCTTTTCTGTTTACATAAATGTCAGATTTTATTGCAATTTATTGCTGTTGGGTACCGTTAAATGGTGAAAAGTATTGTGATGCCGAAATGGTTGGATTTTTAAGAGATGTTTTCTCTTAGTGAATGAAATTGAAGTACAATAAAATTACCTTTTTAATGAGTAAATCATGCTAGTTGTTAAGTTTATGCTAATTGTTAGTTGTAACCAACGAAGGAAAGTGCACCGATTGTTTTAACTTGTAATAAATTATTATTATGAAAATAAAAATTCATATTTAAATTGTTAAAAAAACTGTTTTTAGTAATGACTATATATGACATCATGAATTATTAAATTATGTAAATTGGTTATTTTAATTCTATTTATGGTGAAAGATATGAAAGTGTGGCCAGTTTTTAGTTGGTTGAGTGGCAAGATATATTGTGTCGTTGAGCATTTTATATTGCTTCTGATCATCTACATTCACCAGTTTTTGCTGTTGTCTTTGCATAGTGCTATAGCTGGATTATAGTGTTGGACTTTGGAAGTGAAAATACGGTCCAAGAGATTATCTGATAAGGCAGCTTTAAGTTTACGGAGAAGTCCCCAGATAGACATGGTGCAATCCTCTAAGGCACTTTTATTTAAATCATCAACTCTATTGCCAAGCGGTGATGCCTTTAATATGCAGTTGTAAATGAATTTACAGATCACTTAATAAACTGACAAATACATTTGAAAGGTGCTTCAGGATGCTATAAAATGTTCAGTTGGTGTAGTAAACCAATTACATATGTACATAAATGTACATTATACAATATACATAAGTGCTTTTGATGAGATGTGCTGCAGAAGTGTGCTGTTATGATGGCAGGCACACAAGGAATAGCTTTCATAGTCTGAATTATTGAACAAGAAAGTTGTTAAGCTGTCTTAACTTCAGAGCTAATCTGTACATTAAGCAATTAACGTTTGGTGTGCGCTGTAATGTGGCTGTAACATAAAATTAATTTAACTGTAGACTTTGTGTTGAGAACCTCAGTTAGAAAGCCCAGTGTGCACGTGACAATGACGAGAACTTCCGCTTTTGATAACCATTTTTCTACGCTCACAGACATCTGAATCCTGTCCCTGATGTATGTTTGCGTGTTTCGGTGACCAGACATTTGGTTGTTTCTACGGCATTGCACAACCTTTTTAAGTAACGTCATGCATTATTTGTTAATTCGTCTGCATGTCACTGCAGCATTTGGTGTTTGAAGTCCAAAAACAGGAAAAACCTAAGTTCCATTTTGAACAGTTAAATTCATGCAAAATAGGCACTGAGTCACCATGTAATTCTTAACTCTTTGACTTGCCCTATTTTTTCCCGATAAAAGGTAAATGTGTATGTGTGTGTATGTGTGTATGTATGTATATATGTATGTATGTATGTATATATGTATGTATGTATGTACGTATATATGTATGTATGTATATATGTATGTATATATATGTATGTATGTATATATGTATGTATGTATATATGTATGTATGTATATATAAATGTATGTATATATATACATATATATATGTATGTATATATATACGTATATATATGTATGTATATATATGTATGTATATATATGTATGTATATAAATGTATATATATATATGTATGTATATATATGTATATATATATGTATGTATATATATATGTATGTATATATATATGCATATATATATGCATATATGTATATGTATACATATGTATATATGTATGTATATATGTATTAGGGAACAACCGGAAATCGCTTTGGCCATTTGCCCCGGCCGGATATCGGGTTTTTCTGAACTATTCGCCTCGGCAAATAATACCCACGCAAATACCTACAATTGTGATATGATGAATGATGATAGTATTAATATTTATTATTTAATAATTATTAGTTATTACCATGTAGTACATGTACCATTACTTCAGTTTATTTCTTCTAGTCCACTTCTAGGGCTTGAACATTCTATCTTTTTAGTTAAATTAATTTTATTTCCATTTTTATTTGAGTTTTGTAACTTTTGTTTCGACTTGAAGCTTTCAATTTTTTTATTGACAAAAAGTCACAAAATACACCAATAGAGACTTACAGTCACTGTCGTATTTGTATATATATATCTAATTGGTTCATTATTACAGGTAAAAAATAATGTTTATGCTGATCTTTTTTTATTACATGTAAAAAACGGTACTCGGTTCGTACCCGGATCCGGCAAATAGTACATCCAAATACTCGGATTTGCTATGGTAGAAAATGTACCCGCAGTGTGTTTATATATGTATGTATATATATATGTATGTATATATGTATGTATATATATATGTATATATATATATATGTATGTATATATATATGTATGTATATATATATGTATGTATATATGTATGTATATATATATGCATATATATATGTATACATATGTATGTATATATATAATGTATATATATGTATGTATATATATATACATACATATATATATATACATATACTATATACATATATATATACATACATATATATACATACATTTATATATACATACATATATATACATACATTTATATATACATACATATAATTGCGCTTTAAACCGCGGTCGCAATACAACTGCATAGGAAAGCGCGCTTTAAAGCGCGCTGGCCAGTCAAAGGGTTAAAACAAGGTTGCCGATTACAGGGTTGCTGTTTGTGTTGTAATATTCCTCATCCTTTAAGAAGCCTTCATCTAACTACAAACGTATGTAATTAATGAAGTCCTTACCCAACTTTACCCTTTGAATTTGAACCCGATGAGTACAGCAATATTGGTCAGTTTCGCTGAAGTGCTTAAAGAGAAACAATGTATCTAATTTCATGGCAGTTGGTGGTCATGGCTTGTTGTTAGATCAGTGACAGTGGCAGCTTCCTTTGTTTATAGTTTGAAAGATCTGTCTGCTCATAAGGTGAAAACTCCCGCTGCCTTGGCTCCCATTAAGATGGGTTTCTGAAGCTATCGTTCTCCGAGCACTTTTTTAGCCACATTCTAGACCAAATGCAGATAATTGCACTTAAATGATTTTTTCCTTGTGTGATATTTGAGTACTATTGTTTGATATTGTAACAATCTACGTGTATTCTGGGGTGCGGTGGGTGTGTGCTAATGTGTCTGCCTTCTGCTTCTTTCTTTGGGGTTCGAATCTGTGTGCTTGACAAAAGATTGTCAAGTCATACAGCACGGAACGACTGTCTTTTTGTCAAATGGCTTTTGTCGTGTTTAGTGCTTCAACCAAAAGATCTCTCCAATCAATTCCATGTGCCATGCTTCTGAAAACCATCGTTCAAAGTAGCATGCATTAAATTTAATGGGTGCATAAACTACCTACATGTCTAATTATGCTGTCTGGCACATTTGGTTTCGTTAAAGCACAATCTTGTCCGATTTTCAACTCCAAAAACGTTTTCAAATACTGGTCTTAAGTTTGTTTTGAACTCTACAGAAACACGTTGAAAATACGCACAACCATGGTCCCTCAAGATTATGGTAGTAATATATGCATGAGACAATGTATGTACGATAATTATCAACTGTTCAAGACAGTCGACTATATTGCAAAAACGTTAAAATACACACTGCAGTGGTTATTCTTTACAAAATATGTGAGCAATTATGTACAAGTATTTAGTTAAATCTCAATGAATTGTCCAAAGTGACAGTTGGGAATAAATTTTTAACAAGAAACATTTCGGCGAGATCATCAGCACAATACTTTACGAAAGATCAGTACCAAACTAAAATAGTGTATCAACAGGATTTTTTATCATAGGCTACAGTTTAAAACGTGTTCTTTTGACAGAACATTTGCCAACTCAGCAAGAACTCCCATTTTTCAATCCTTGCAAGGAACGAGTTTTTTTAGAGCCATGGAAGTAGTTTCCAGGAAATGAGAAATATAGCATTGAATGAGGCATTGTAAAAGTCTTGTTTCAATTGCATGGTGACTAGTTCAAAAAGAACCAGAAACACATTGAAGACCTAGGCTGTACAGTTGTCAATCCTAACTTGGACCAAAATTAACACCTTGTTCTCAAGTTGAAATTGTTAGCTAGAATCAATCACATCACAGTCAGTTCAATTCAAACATGGAGCAAGACTTACCCTTGACTGTAAAATAAAATCCATCAGCAGAACTGAACTGCATTTTTAATGTAAACTCTTGACACACGCTGTCAGAGAATGGGCCAAATCAGTCCACCAGTTTTGTGTTTGGTGAGTTTCAGTATTAAAAATTAATAAGTGACAATAAAATACCAGTTACAGAAAAGTGATCTTCAACGTCAATCCCACACGTGACTTCTGCTGTGTTAAAACACAGAACTTGAAGATCATCTATTTATGGCGCCACAGTTTCAACCAACATTGCTAAGCAAATGTTTATTGCAGATGCTTGTTACACAGTGACCATCTACCAGAAGCCTTCAACATATATATATATATATATAAATATATATATATATATATATATATTATATATATATATTATATATATATATTATATACAACCGATGTTACAAGCCGACCTCTACTGTGATGGCTTTTCCAAATTATGTTGTCGTTCCATTCTGCATTAGCCATATCAGATTTCCTGTAAGGCGCTATATAAATTCTAGATATATTACATTCAAGAAATCTGAAATATTCGGGACTCTGTATATCATATATTTACTTATCAAAACGATGGTTTTAAAATGACACAACACAGGGACATTTCTACATGAACAGCTGTTGTTACACTGAGCCTGCAATCGTAACAGTGCATGTGTGTTAAAGACTTGTCCAAAGTCTGTTAGCCGTGATTGCTGTACAGGAGGCTAAAAACCCATATTTACCGGTACTCCGTTTTTACAAGATCATGCCACAGCAGTCGCCCCAGTTGGTAATTGTTGCACTCTGCCAGCTGTGGAGATAACGCAGGTGCTACGCTTCATCGCTTCAACTTGAGTCCTTACATCTTGCTGGAGCAATCTTCCATTGCGTTTACATACTGTTACATCGGACTCTGTACAGAAAGCATTTTCAAACTGTTTTAAAACACACTCGCTTCTAAAGATCAGTCAGCCATGCGTGCAATGTGCTTTTGTGAGATGCCTCACAGGCGCTATGTGCTGATGCATACATATATACAATCACTGTGTAGAACACACCACTTGTTTGGACAGCACATATCTTTGCTACACTTAGAATTCACGACCTTGCACTCATTCCTCCAATTTGCAACAGTGACATGCTGGAAATAACACATACAGGCCATTCAGATTTCATTATTCTGTAAATGCCACATAACAAAGAACCTGCACGTATAATCGTATATTGCCAACTGGAAACCAACCATGCATAACGTATGTCCATTTCCCTCAGTTCCTCGGCACAGGTACATAGGTTACCAATCAATTGCAGGTCACAAAATTTGTTCAATTAAACCAAGAAACTAAGCTGACAAACATCAAACAGACAAGAATATAGATTTCATATTGCGACTGATGATACACAGCTCTGTACAAATCTCATCAGCACACAAGTGAAAACAAATATAACTTTTCTGGTTTCCAATTGCCAGGCAATAAAACTAAACTGTTTATTTTCTGACACATTCATGCAGCACAATTATAACACATGAGATATTAAATTCCAGGCGCTAGCACTTACTATGCATCACGAACTTGCTTAACCCTTTACAGATGACGAGTCAGAAAAAGCTGCTATTAAGAGAAATACTTCTCGTCGTTAAAGATTAAGGTTTGCATTAAAACCACCACGAAAGGTTTGAACCTGTACATTCTGCATTACAAAGCAAGCAGTCAACCACTCTACCAATGTCTCACACCGCTATAAACATAGTTGGAATTCCACAATTTCTACAATTCACGCTATTTAAAGTCAGTCTTGGATACGACCATCTGCAGTTACTCAAAATGTATGTCAAAGTCAACAGTAAAACAGATGGATGTCAAGCAATTCCTTCACCCTATTTTAAAAACTTTGTACATAGCAAAAAATACATTGAAAAACCTAATCCACTTGACCTTCAACGAGCTCTAAAAGGAGCCATGCAAACCATTTAGATTATGCCTTACACTGATCTTAGTATTACATTCTGTACAAGTGTACATGTCAAGCACAGCTATCCGATGACTAAGCAAAATCGATGTTGCAGAAATTTGTACATGAAGGACTTGCACAGCATCCCACACAGTAACTGTCTCGGTGGACGCAAAGTGGTTTTTACGATAGTGCCACTACCTGATTCACCTTCAGCCTCGACTTTCACAGTAAGAAAACAAATGTTTATTGCAATTTGAAGATCCCGACCTGCTCCACGGACAGCACTGCCTCTCGTGAAAACCCAACCATTACCCTCGATTCTGGTTTAACTGGTATCTGGACTATCAAACAACTTAATCGCTTTTCTAATTTTCGTTGTCTGAATTATATTAACAGTTCCGATTCCAGTTGTTGGGCTAAGCAACTTGCATGGAAAGATAGTGTTGTTGTTCCAGTTCATTAACCAAAGATACTTCGACTCTCGAACTAATCCTCTGAAGGTAAAGTTGATAGAGGCACAGAATAATGCAAGAGGATCTACCACCCTTTGCGATCTCTGCCTCTACGTCAAAGACAAACTAAACATGAAAGATTTCAAACACCAGATGAGCTAGTCCTCATCCTGTACAATGTCTAATATGGACAACACAAATGAAACCAAATCAAGATTACAAAGTTTTCATAGAAATATGCTGTAGAATCATCAAAGCACTCCAATAACCAGAAAAATATTAACAAAACCAACTAATATGAAATTCCACCAAACAATGTTCGCAATTTTCATTCAAATTAAATTCATCAGAATACAAAACCTCCCATCAAAAAGGAGATACACAGTCTACTATTGTTGAAGCAGGACACAGGCTAGGTCCTTATCTCAGTCTTACTTGGCAAAACAGAAAAATTAAACCCTCAAAAAGATCTAATGAATTAATTTAAATATTTCACCAAAAAAATTCACTGTTAAAACTGAATTTATTTTCAAATACCTAATCCTTGAAACCACGAACTTCAAAGTCGTTTCCTTGAAAGTTTCAAATGGATCAGAATCAATTAAACTATATTTATTAAAATACTCAAACATCAAAACAAACACAAGAAAACACCTTCAACAATAATCTCGACAGCAGCTCAGCTCAAGAAATTGAATAGCTGAAAGAGTCCCCAACCAATCATCCCGGAAAACGGGGTACGGAACGGTTACGAATAGATCGGTAGAGGATGGCCCTCCGTGTTGAAGACAAAAGTGTCTAGCGATATCAGATCCGGATCGTCGGAAAACAACAGGTACAGATACTTGAGCGTCTCCGCAATCCAGAAGCTCTCCATTTTGTTTTTTACTCCGACGTTTGCTGGATTTTGGACGTTTGAGATGGATGAGTAGCCGTCCACAAGACGCGTGTACTTCTCAAACGACTGGAAGATCTCCCAGCCCCAGTCCTGATAGGTTTTGTTGCCCGTCAGTCGGTAGAGATAGAACAGGCTCTCGACTGTCTCTGGTCGCTGGAGATTGTGCGTGTCGGCCGGCTGTGAAACAGGTCAAAGGTCACAATCATTTACAATAAATGGCAAAGTTAAATCTAATCAAGAAAATCTATAGAAACAAGTATGATCAGATCTTTATTTTTCACCATAAAAGTTGAAACAAAATGATAGGACAAGCATGCAATCCAGTGACAATGGGTGAACCCAAAGGAACATCGAGTTCTGCAAACTTAACACTCACAATAGTTTATAGTCAAACAGACTATCCCTCCACCTTCCAATCCTCGACCTAAATGACACCTGCCTTAACTGCTACTCTGACCCCATGGCAACCGGATTTGGACCTCCTTCTGACAACCCTTCCGACTCAATGCAGCACTCATGAGTAAGCTGGTGCCATGCGCTTGGCTTTCAAGTGGCACTTTAGAAGTTTAACGCTTACGATTACTAGAATGAGATGAAATCTAAGCAATTCTACTCCAATCACCATTCTACAACATTTGTCATAAATCAAGAGGTGTAAATTAGTAAAGACAGAAAGTTGGTTTGCCTGCCTTGACATAGAGGTCCTCTGTTCCAGAAGGAACCATGTTGAAGTAGACAATTTCTGGACTGAGTTTAGTCGCCATACGTCGATACATTTCATAGCACGTTTCAGTCAGCTGCTGTCCCATCGTCATGTACTCCTCAGGAAAACCGTTCTGTGCAGCGAGAGCCAGAGTTCCGCCAAAAAAGCAAACCAAGTGATCCTGGAAAGAAACACACTTGTTTTAATACATTTGGCTTATAACATTTATGAGGGGCACATATTGTATGTGCCCTGCCAAGGCAGAAATCTGTTTTGAGATTTTGGCTCCAATTGCACCCCCCCTCCCCCCCTAGCCAACTCAGCTACGAGTGCATGGACCGTACACCATCAGTGGGAAGATCAGGTGGTAAGGGAGAGGGCCAGCCACCCTTCTTCATGTGCTGAGGTCAAGAAAATGAAGTCGCTAACACTGCATACCCATGGCTGCCTCTCAGCTTTAGCTTAAAGGACTGCTCTTCTTCTTCTTATATTAACCGCAATTCACTTTCACAGTTTCACTGCTGATGGAAAACACTTTTAACTATGCAGAGATTCTCAACATGTCTCTTACCTTTGCACTTAATCTAATCTAGACTATGGTAATCCAATCAAATCCTTCTATAGCACTACTATTATAGCACATAAGACATCAGTGGTCGCTCTAAAGTATAACTGCTGTTCAGGTGCATAACAGTAGGAGAGATTCAGTCAAATTTGACAGAATTTCAATTTATGGTGGCACCTTCAGCATGCAAAAACCAGTCCAAGTTGGCATTCTAGGATTTACAAACCATTCCCTATTGCTTGGCTGCATCAAGAGAGCTTCTGAGTAGGTATCTTGAACAGGTGCTATATAAATACACTGAATGAATTAACGTATCACTGAAGTGATTCAAACTGCATCAAATACAGGCATCAGCTGTCACGGCTAATTTTGAGTCGTCTGCTCACCATTTTAGGACTGAATGTTCTCGCAGATAACAGTTCTCCGATGTAGAGCAGTTTATGAGGTTCAGAACGACGTAATAGATGCTTCTTGATGCCCTCAACGGCCGATTCAAAGTCCGATCGTACTCTGGATATACAACAAAATGAAATTTTAAAATAAAAGAATATCTGTACACATCGACTCATACATAGATCTGTAAATGCATTTCGTGTAAACATACAAGTAATAAAACTGTAACTTTTACGTATGCATGAATCCAGAGGCCAGACACAACATCTTTACTGTTACTCTCAAAAGCATGAACGAATCTATGGTATCAAAGTGCTGCAGAAAATAGAATTCAATTGAGACAGAGACTAGTGTATATAACAATCAAACAAAACCCCAAGTCAGGTCAATTTTCCACAGGTCGTTCTCCCGAGACAGAGAAGCAGTTGGTGGCAGCCAAATCATCAGATATACAAATGTACATCACAGTAGTTACTGCCACACATACGCAATACATATTAACATGATGAATGCTAATCCACCATAGCCTCTCTTTCGTAGCAGTCTGATCTTCTGGATATTGACCCGATTACGACTTGGTTTTGATGCACCATCAGTTCCCGCCTTGTGCATTAATTAGGCACCGGCACGATAGTAGTTACTAATTACGATTACTTTACATCTTCTTGACGAACTTGGAACGTTTCCACAATTCGTCATGCAAATTTTCTATATAGATAAAGCAGAGTTTCTCACAATTCGTTCAGTTGTCCTGTCTGCAGCCACATTTTCAGAAGGTATTCATAGTAACTGTCACCACGAGCACCAAGCGTTATCGCTGCAGACATTCGAAACTGGCCGGAATTGGCGTTGATAAAAATCGGAACAAGCCCGTCAGTCTTTGGAAGGCCATGCACGTGATTCGTAACAGAGTTAACCGCATCCTAAAACATTAACACCAAAAAACTATATCCTTACGATTAAATGTCTTCATCAGAAATCCCATTGTTATTGTACCAATGACGTTTTTCAGAAGTATCATAACTTAGAAATATAATTAGCAATAACACTTTTAGAAAAATCATTCTTATTTCTTATCAACATCATAAACAACATTTTACTGAGCAACATCATCAGCAAAATTAACAACATACTCAGCAACATTGTTACATAATAACTTTCAGCGAACCGAGAATAATTTTCCTATAACGACCATCCAATAACACACATACAAGTAAAAATGGGCATTAATAAACAAATACTAAGATCATGAATTTCTCTAGAAGTGGTGCTATATAAATCTGCAAATGCAATTAATTTATTCAATTAAGATCCACAGAAGATGTGCTATACAGGTTAACAGATACACAACTTACTCAATAAATCATAAAAACTTATGCAATGTCTAATTCAAACATAAGGAAATCTTCTGGCAACCCGTCTAACAAAATGTGACTAAGCTGGTGCCCTGCACTTAGCTTTTAAGTAGCACTTCAGAAATGTCTAGATTCGTCAAAACGAACAAAATGTTTACGAAGAAATGCAAACAAACATTTCTACCTGCTACTGACCTCATACTTTGAATCGCCCGTTTCACGCGAGAGGTCTATGAACTCGAGCTGAATTGTCGTAACCTCTGAAGTGCTGCTGTCCGGTCCCCAGCGCGGCGCATGAGCCGTATGGTCACGCAGATTGACATCGGAAAATGGAATCGGTGAACCAGAGCGAAAGGCAGGCATGAGGCGATCGCCCAGGTCTTGCTTTGAAAACGAAAGCAGACATCCAACTTTATCATCATTGCAACTATTTCATCAAGGATGTGTGCATAATGCTATTTCGTCAAGGATGTATGCATAATCTATCTATACTATAATAATTACTTAATAATGATATGCATGTATTGTATGTATGTATGAGGACACTTAATACAGCACATTTTAAATAACCCACAAAAGTGCCAATAGATATTTTTGTCATGAACACAACATTGACCCTAAGATAACCACCACCACCACCACACCATACCATCACTACCACCATGACACGAAAGCACGGTTACAGTCACACATTGGCCCCGTTATGTGGCAAACATGACAGCCTGTCACTTACTGCCTTTGTAAGAAAAACTTTATCCTTCGAGAGATGAAATGCGCTGAGAAGACCTCCAAGAATACGAATTGTACATTCGAAGAGGTTCACATCACGGTTTGTTTCAAAGGTCAGCTTCTCAGCCACCCAGTTGCGAGCTTCTTGGAACTCTGATAATGACAAAATATCACAAGCACCACAATCACCTTTTTACATCTACTCAGGAGCGCTCTCAACCTGACCCTACCCCAGCTAAATAGGAAAGTCTTAAGGTTGGACCAGAACATGGTGGAATGGCCTCAGGGTACTAGGTGAAGTGATACAGGCAGCCCATTCCAGATAGCATGGCCAGAGAGCTTGGCACTGCCTGGTGGAGGTCTGCAAGTGAGGGACAAGAATACCACTGTCAGCTTTACTGTGATCATAACAACGTTAACAATACTATCTGCATAACCATATTTGTCGTTTGTCATCACCATTTCTCATTGTTGTCATCACTATCATCAAAATTATAACTTCTACGATCATCATTATTCACTAACATGATCAATCATCACATCCCCATCATCACCTTAACAACCCTCATCATCCTAATTCATGGTAACAATCTGATGACCCAACACTTTACCACATGTACCAAATGGTAGATAATCCAGATGAGGCACTTTCGATGAGAACTTATAATAAAATCTAACTAAATCATATAAGACTCAACCAACCTTCTTTAAAGCCCATAATGTACATAGTGTCTAGCGAATCAACAATCGTCAGGCCGAGCCCAAACCATTCGCTATACGTCTTTGACACTGGCGCCAACTCATCGTGGCCCCAGGCGTACTTGCGGTATGCTTGCCAGGAATGTTGAAATGCCTTTGCTACGGCCTCCATGCGCGGGTTTGTCGGTCCAGAGAAAGTGTATGCTGTTTGCAGGTACGACGTCTAGAACAATTAATTAATTTCTTTTCTTTATCTGTACACACAATGCCACTTTCTAAATTAAGGCCTTGCTCAACATTCCAGCACAGTGAGTATTTAAGGAGGCTCGAACCCAAATGCTCCTAACTCTGCAATTGCTTGTACTCTGGCAGTGCCAGTCCCAAGCCTGGAGAAAGGAGGAGGGCGATGCTAATCATCTTTGTTATGATGCAGCATCGTTAAACAGTAACTACACACACAAATGCTCCTGTGGCTCCATGTTCAATACGACAAAACAGCAAGTAATAATAACAATAATAAATAATACCTTTTCTTTAATAAGCGCCTGACAAACGCACTGCGCTGTACACCTACATGTTATGTAAGAGAAATCTTAACTACTAACAGAACAGACAGCGGATGTGCAATACAACGGCTGCTATTAGCAGCCGTACAAAGCATATCTGTTCTGTTAGGGTTCGATTCGGTCCTCTCGGTCTCTGTGCCAGATGTTATCCAATGCGCCACGGGCCCCAAGTATCATGAATAGCAACTAACATATTAAACAGAGAAGAGTCCATACCACCCCCAGGTGGTAAGGGCCTTATCTGAAATGCCTGCATAATAATAACAATTGTTAATCATTCAGCCATTGTGCCCAGACTTAGATATGTACAAGATCTCTGGATATAAAACAGCATCTTATCCCTAACAAATTTTTAGCCACAGAAGTTTACGAGGTTATAGAAGTTACATCAAAATTAGTTTGACAATTTGCATTATGAAGGTTTTTCTGAGCCTGAGGGATCATTTCTACCTCAGGCGGAAAAAAAATAATGACAATAATAATACTAAAATTAATAATAATAATAATAACAAAGCAGGATTAAATTTAAACTACCGGTAGCTCAAAATGACCGTTCTTACCTTCTTTCTGATATCCAGCTTGGACCTATTTGGTGACTTGCCTGATAATCCCATAAACCTGAATCGCTACAAACGAACAATTTCAGCATATCTCATTTACTAATCTCTCTAACCATTCTCATCAGTAGACAGTCCGACCGACCAATTCCCTTTGCTTGTGGGCCGTGCAGAGATTGACCCGATGACCCCATATCACTTATATTGTACACGCCCTGCTTTTGAGAGGTGCAAAAAAAGGTGCTGTGTATAAATAATCAGATATATACAGATGAAGGTGCTAGTTATCGTTCTCCCCTAACCGAAAGAGTATTGGCGTTAACCCTTTAACGATGAGTAATAGAGTATGTACTAATAGCCATCGGGAAATCAGTGCAGCTTACCATTAAAGTGTTAAACTCCTCCTTGTTAATACCCCAGTCATTCCCTTACATTTTAAATAGATATTTTTAAAAACAGTAGATTATTCAATGCCGAGATCCCATCTGTCATCAATCAATCTTAAAAGATCAAATCTTATCTATCAATCAATCAGCCTTTCAATCAACATCAGATTGGCATTCCATACTATTCCACCCACCTGTCCATCTATCGAACCACCCATCTATCTCAGTGAGTGCGCAAACAAGAGAGCAAAAACTCTGAGTCAGCAAGTAATTGAGCAACTCAGCAAGTCTGTATCACCATAATCATCAATCAATCAAAAAATCAATCAAACTAAAGAAATTAATAAGTCATTACTTCATATTTTCAACAAGTAAACCACTCAGTTACTTTACATACATGTAAAAACATGCACTAATAACAAATCAAAGTAAAAACATTTGCACACACTTAATTACTTTGTGTTAGGTAAGGATCAAATAGCTATCAGATTCCTACTCTTTAAAACAGAGTAGAATTGAACAAAAGTAACATAAGAAAATAAACATAATGAAGACAACATTTTTACCGTGGAATTTCTTTTGCGTTCCCAAGCTTTTAACTTTACTGATCGTACGGCATCCTTCGCAAATTGGTCAAAGCTGTTTCTAGCTGAATGAGCCCCACCAGATGGCTGTAAAGCTGCCGCTTGAATTTCATCATCTTCGCCTAACTTCTGTTCTGGTAAAATGCCTGATCCTTCAAGGTGACGATAGTCGTGGTATATCGTTGGTATGACGTAGAAGGCAGACAGCATTCCAAATATTATTATAAAACATATGACACTGCGCTGCAGACTAGACAACCGATTCCAATACTGAAACAGCAATACAACACATACTTAACTAAATCAGGTGTAGGTACAATAGCTATAAACTAATTAAAGAGAATTTAGGAGATCCGTGAAAGTATAACATTCTATCGCATCCAAGCTAGGTCTCTTAATTTAGCTTTAGGCAAGTTTATAGTATCGGGGCTGAAGGATTATGGTAATCCTTCAGTTTAGGTCCCCAAATTATTTTGCATTGGTATCCATTGAAACTGCAGTTTATTTTTTTATCAATCCGACTTATATTTAGTAGGAATTCTTTTATCAATCCCGCTTCCATTTCATGAAAAAAATTATTTTCATACATCCAGCTTCTACTTAGGTAAACAATTATTTTCGTCAATCAAGCTTCCACTTAGATAGACAATTATTTTCATCAGTCGAGCTTCTACTTACGTAGACAATTATTTTCATCAATCCAGCTTTCAGTTTAAATTGACAATATCAAATATGTCAATGCGAAATAATTTGGGGACCTAAACTGAAGGATTACCAGGATTATAGTGCGTAAGTTTACTGGTGTCGTGAGTGTTGGTTAGGGTGTATAAAATTTATTACATTACAATAATTATGCTGTACATGAAATCATCTTACACGCCACAGAGATTGCCGCTTTCTAGATTTACTTCCATCATAATCTAATCCGTCTTTTCTGTCTACGTATATAGATATCGAATCATTTCGATTAGTTTTGGGCAACATTTTAATCAAAATAAAATCTGAATTACGGCTAGTGCCTCACAGATTACATATCATTATCTAGAGCAGTGTTGCCACTCAGGTTTTTGAAATAACCCCAGATTTCTTTCTGAAAAAACCCCAGAAAACCCCAGACTATATAGACCCCAATATAAGGCATAAAATCTGGAATATGAGAAAGTGAGAATGCTACTAGCAGGGCCGTAGCAAGCTATAACTGCATCCTGCTCCGAGCTTAAACATAGCGCCCCTTCAAAAATCGACTTAACCAATAAAGACCAAATTTTTTATCTCGCATATAATATAAAACTGTGTCTTTAAAGAAAATAGAAACGAAGTTTTTGTTTTTCTATTAACATTTCATTTTAGTCACTTTTCAGGTTTATTTCAATGAAAGTAAAAAGATTGTATAAAATCTTTATTAAATCTTTACTATTGCCATTTACATAATTATTTCAATTTAAAAGTAAATAATATTTGTGTGTGTGCACGTGGTTGGGTGTAGATACCAATCATGGCATTTCGCTCTATTTGACTTCTGCACCCATTTTGGTCTATGCCTGCACCTCTGGCGATTGACAGCGACAGTAACACACCATGTATGGAAAAAATTATATGTTGTGGACTAAAAATTATATAGAGTATAAGCTTTTACATTTAATCACAGTATAAATATGTGTATTATACATAAAAAAACCAATGGTCAGAAATATCCCCAGATTTTTGCATATTTCGCCAAAAAATCCCCAGAACCCCAGACGGAGGCCAAAAACCCCAGATCTAGGGAGAAAACCCCAGCTGTGGCAACACTGATCTAGAGATTCCGCACTATGACGTAATCAAACTGCTGATCAGTGTCCGTTTCCTTTCATGGCCACGTGTTTATCAATCAATCAATCAATCAAAATTCTTTTATTGAAGCCAAATAAAAAAACATAACATTTCAACATAAAAAATATCAGGATTGGCCGCAAGAGGAGTCCCAAAAGGGATCAAGATCCCGCTAACTAGGGACACCTAGAACAACATTTCAGAAATCTGAATTGGCTAAATCCTTGATAAACAGTGCCAAAACCTTCCTTAATTTTGTCAGAAATTCCATCAATTTCCAAATTCTTCCAATGTCAAAGTTACAATAAAACAGCGTCTACATTCCTGTTGGTATTTGGCCGTGCAAATTAAATCTTCAACAATTATCAGTTTAGCTTTCGTGCAACTTGTACAGACGCCATCTAGCGAAATCCACTGATGTAATGTAAATCTCTATTACCACGGTCCGCAATACTACAGTTAATGAACTCCATTGTGATTTTACTAACATGTTACATGTAAGCACAAGATTCGATTTAGCGGATTTGTAGTTAGAACAGTAAAGCTCGCACTCCCAATCACCAAGTCTCCGTGGCGCAATGGATAGCGCGTCGGACTTCTAGTGGTGAAGATGCAATTCGGAGGTTGTGGGTTCGAGTCCCACCGGAGACGGAAGTTTTACACCCTTCACCTAAATCTAGAACTTCAGCGTTGAGCTATTAAGTATATAAGTCTGGTCTGCTTCTGATAGGTTAGATTTGCGTACGCACAAATCGTCTTATACATTAACATATTACTTAATGTGCATGTACGTCTCATGCCTTTCTCATGATGATCATAGGCGTAGCTACATTGAGGCACAAGGAGTTGCCTCCTCTTACTTTTTTATATACTGGAACTTCGATTGACTAATGACCCCAATGACCAGGATTTTACCAAACGTCTGTGAAGTTGCCTCCTCTTGAATTTAAGTTTCGCTACGTGCCTGATAGGTTAGATTTATGCAATTGTATAGCTGGCGGCGCCAGCTATACAATTTCAGCAGGTCGCGTCAGGGTCATGGGAGTTATTCAGCAGGTCGAAGAAATTAATGTTTGAGTTTGACTCATCAAGCAGCATAACAGAATTCAGCATTAAAACGTTAAACGTTAGTTACTTTACTAGATTTGGAAGTAGCCTACTGATGAGCTACTCAGAACATAATGAACATGTATGCTAATAAAACGCATGAGTCGCATTACCCACGTTTTCAACATTTACAGAAACATCGTTTAACTCCTGCAATTTGCTAACATTATTATCGTTCAGAACTACACCAACGTCGGCATAGGCTAACAGTCATGTTATTCTGCTTAACGCGTTTTCCTCCTGATTTATTTCTGAAGAAATCTACAATGTTGCAGCGCCTCATTGTTATTTATTCATTTCTTTGCTAATGTATAATTATAACGTTGATGCAATTCGTAAATTCTGCCCTATATTTGACAAAATCTCCACTCTTGATATCCCAGACCAAATCTATAACTGGCTAGTTGAATATCATCTTGAACGCTCACACCTCACTATATTCAACGGTCACTCTTCATCTCTCCTCCCAATCAATGCTAGTATAGTTCAAGGCTCTGTCTTAGGACCTACCAACTTCTCCATTACTGGTTCAGACCTGCACCCTTTTCAGCCCCTTAATCTTATGTTCAAATTTTCAGATGACACCTCCTTACTGGGTCCTCTCAAGCTCATACTATTCCACCTGAACCGCATTTAATCTCTACATGGGCTTCTGCCAATAACCTTACCTTAAATAGCTCTAAATCTAAAAACAAATGATCATTTTCCGCCCTCGACACCAATTTGACCCTCCTCCTCCATTACCTGTATTACCCGAGTTAAAACTGTGAAAATACTGGGTGGTCATCCTTCAAGATAATCTCAATCTCACAGCCCATAGGCCACCTCACAGCAACTTGCTCCTCCTCTTTTTATGCGATCAGAAAACTCAAAACCCATGGCCTTTCTTCCTCATCCATCCATAATGTAACCAAAGCCACTACCGTTGCTAAACTGCTATATGCCTCCCCATCCTGGTGGAATCTTACCCTGGCTTCCCATAAAGAGTGCCTGGAAAGTTCCTAAAAAAAGCCAAACGCCTAGGTTACCTATAGACCAATCCTTTCCAACAGTCTCTGAACTTGCAAATAGCCTATAGCCGATGCGAAAGTCCTATAATAATAGGTCCTTGATTTTTGACGTAACGGCGGAAAAGACTACATAATCATTTCAATTTTAGAGTTTGCAACATAGGCTTCTGTTGACATAAACGTTTAAATGTCGTTTAGATCTAATAATTGCAATAGTGATTCTATGGGACAGATGTTGATGTTTGAAATGAAAAGAAGATATTAAAAATTCCAAAGAATTTTAAGCAGGTCATTAAGCAGGTCGGGAGCAAAATAAGCAGGTCAAATGACCTGCTGCGACCTGCCGTAGCGCCGCCACTGTGCCTGATGATATTCGTTTTATTCTACTGGTAGCAGTTCCTTGCAGTCCCCCCCCCAACCCGAATCCTATCGAACGGTCTATATTTAACACACACAAAACAATCCAGGGTTAAGGCCAGTTTAATAACAATTATCAAGGTTTCACCTACCGCCATTAATAGTGTGTAAGTATATTATTGGTAGACCCCCCCACCCATAGGCAAGCATATGCATTTGGGCTACCCATACCCACATACTAAATGGATCATCCCATAGAAGTTAGGTCTACTTCGTCACTTGCATCACTCAAGTAGTAACTCAAGACATTCCCCTCAGTAACGATTCCTCTCAGTAACTCCTCGACTAATCAGTTTTTTTTCTCTGTCAACTCTTTGCCTCCCCATACCAATTGCCCATGGCTCTAATTCCAGTTTGTTGTCTGTTATGTTTATATCATACTATTACTGTTACTTTTTTAAGGATGGTGTCTAGAAAATCACATCTTGTCCTTGTGTCAGTTTTTATTTTTATCAGAGGTAGAAATGATCCTTCAGGAATAAAAACTTAGGTCAGGAGCAGAAAGATATAATTATCATCATAATCAGTTCAGTAGCATAAAATTTATATTATTATCATTATTATAACAAGAAAATCTAATGGAATTTTCTCACACAATTTGCAAACACAATGTACTGTTCACATGATCAAACAATGCAATGAAGTAAAAAAATTGCAATGCCATGCTATGATACATGGTAGATCAAATACTTCCCTCAATTATAAGACAATGCCTTGTGCTAGTAAATAACTTCCGTAGTGCCTCTATCCAAAGAACAATTTGGTCACACTCTTAGAAAGCATCAGTAGTAACAATGAAACAATTACTTTCTCTATTATTATCTCGTTACACTTCATGTTTTGCAAACAATTTAAAAGCTATGCGCATCATCCATAATCGTTTAACCATGGCATCGGCCATGAGGAAATACTACTGTCTTTTTCACCTAAGTATATGCGATTAATATATGAACACATCAGTCAAACAATTAATCTACTCATGACTGTGGAACTTCTATAAAACATTTACAGTTACCCTACCCTACCATTCAAGTACCATATACAGTGTGGACTCATATATGCCCTACGGGTTTACACACCACTCTGTTTAATGCATAAGTGGTGTTATTTCCTCCAAAGCCTTTACCATAAAACACCATATTTTTTAACACACCATATGGGTGTGGTATGGCGGTTAGAGCGCTCGGCCTGTAACGCGAGAGTACGTGTTTGAGCGTCGCCCGAGGCAGTTACTGTGTAGGGACCTTGAGCAAGTTCTTCTTTGCACCATCGATGTTCTATCATATGGTCGTGTGCACTTCTGAACTTTGGAAGGTCAAAATCAAATGCAGTTGTATTGTATAAGAGAATTGCAGTGTAGCAATAGATGTTGATATTTCCGCATGATCTCTTTTACACGCTGTATCGTAAGGCATGACCCTGACGATTTTGCGTAGAGTCCACACTGTAACTTGGTCAATAATTAGCACATCCCACCCTCCCACTCAACTAGATACTGAAGCTTTCCAGTGGACGTCACACGTTTCCCCATAATTCGAAACCGTTCTCCCCTGGCCAGTCGGCTGGCTGCCCCAAAGTACTGCCCCACCGACGACTGGAGGTGCGACTGCGAAACTTCAGCGTTTGACATTTCGTCGATTGCCTCCTTGTCGACAACGTTTCTTGGATGCTTAAGCGATTTTGCTATATCGTTCACTCTGAACAATTCATCAAAACTGGGGGCTTTGTTGGGTTCTAGGGTACCTCCACCCAGGAGCTGGGCAGGAGCTTTCGCTAGACTGGGCTGGTTTTTTCTTAATTGTGACAGCTTAGCAGATATGGCCTTGCCGTTGAGTATATGATTCTTGCGGAGTTTTGAATTGGATTTGAAGGCTCCAGTCAAGTGCGTCTTGTAGCTCGCATTGCCATTTTTGCCTCTTCCGATAGTCGAATTGTGGTCTGCGACGCTGGTGGCATTTCGAGAGTCTGTGCAGTTTAATCCCACAACTGCTTGGAGCGGTTCTGATGAATTGTTCTCGAAACTGGTCGTCGCAGAGTGAAGATCGGATCGGTGGAATTCTGATTTCGGAAGATTTTTTTTTGCAGTACTAAAGTTTAGCTTCTTTGAACTTCGAGCACGGTTTCCCGAGATTTCGGTATTCTGAGCGGAACAGTTGGTGTCATTACTTGCATTTTTCTGCAAAACCAATTTAGCAATGTCATTTAGAGAATTTCTTAAATGACTTAAACAACAGCTGCTGGAATTCATAATACTTTAAGAAACAGAAGATGTACTGCTTTTCAAGGGATTTTAAATACACATGTAGACGACGTCAACTGGCTTTTCACTTTGCACAAAATAAATATGAATAAAATCCAGTATGTGTATGCATTTGTGTCTTAACTGTCTTGACATATACACATTCTGTTAGGAATATCTGAAAAATGTTCTCTAGGTAAGTAAGTAAGTATATAATAAACAATCAATCAAGGATCTAAAAATGCACCAATCCTTTGAACCGTATGCCAAAGACCAAGGACCATTTAACTCAAACTGTTATATGAGCTTAATCTGTTTCTTGAGATGCCTCGGGTGAAACAAATGCATAAGTGCAAAGGCAGATTGTTCCAAAAGAGTCATTATGTGAATGGAATTCCTACATAAGGCAAAATAAACGTAATAATACATTCATTCTCTAACATTAAAAACACCATTTTCCATCTCACTGATATCTGCGTATACAGCGCCTCTAAGAGGTTCTTAAGACACGATACACAAGTGTTCTGTTACATTACTTTACATTCGAACAACATCAGTCAGATACGAAAGAAATGAATCCTTTCCTCAAAAGCAGCAGAACGTGAATCCCAAAGACAGGAGACGCTTTCTGCAGTTTAACAATTGTCACTGCATTCGAACCCATAAACATTTGTCACAGGATTCTAACCCACAAACAGAAGTGAAACATTAGTGCAGTCACACCCTAAGTTAACATTACATACTGGTAAATCAAAGTCAGACACCTCTTTGTACTTTCCTATAGAGTTACTGCAAATGTTTGACAAAGATGGCAATTAATAAATGACCGGTCGTTAGATGTCATACCTCTGAGCACAGGTGGACCGAGTTATCCCTTCGAGAATTTCTTACAGAATCATCAGCGTGTGACTTCCGTTTGGCTTCCCCTTCCTTCCTAAAACATCAGACACAATAATCCGTTGGTTGGGTTCCCTGTGTGTACGTTGAGGGTACAGCCATGGTCGCTATCCTTGTTTTCTGTGCATTGTTTCTCTTACCGCGTAGGGACCCTGGGCAAGTCCTTCACTCGCAATTGCTCATGCGGCATGAAACTCCGATTCAGCGTCCGCGCAGTAGTCGGGAGAGCCTCTGAATGAGCAATCTGGTAGGGGCGCTATAACAAGTGTTCAAATACAATACAATACAGATGACATTTCTGTTCTCAACAACATTTACGATCACACAGACTAGGACAGAGCAACTGTGATTAATAATACAACAAATACAACTTTAATTTCATAAGGCCCTACTGAAAAAGTTCAGAAGTGCAAAAAATCTTGAAGTGGAGCTAAAAAAATTCTAAAAACGTAAGTATACAGATATGTATGTACTCATTTATATAGCACCTTTAAGCTTTTCAGAAGCTCATAAATGCTCTAAAACACAATTGTCTGTGAGGAAGGCAACAAGAAACTACCTCACTCATCTGCATCTTCGGGTGGCATAAAAGCCAATGGACCTGCCTTCGGGCAGGGAACTCATCATCATCATCATCATCATCATCATCATCATCATCATCATCATATACATGCAATGGAACAGTAAATTGCAAATTTAACGTACCCATGTTTTACACACTTTATTCCCATTTCTGTCGTCACTTGGTCTAAGAACCTGGTCGTGAGTGGGATCCCATTGTCTGGCAGCCAAATCTTAGGCGGCGTCAAAGGTCTATCTTTCTTCAGTGACCACAAGAAAGAGCCGTTTTTCTTTTGATTGCCAGATTTCAGGAATCTAAATAACGAAAACGAGGAATATAATATTCTATTCGGTGAATTATTATTACTATTACGCATTTATTAAGCATCACTACCTAACGACCAAGCACTAATCAATGGCACTGAACAGTTGTGAGTGAAGGACTTGCTCAACGTCCCTACACAGTAACCATCTCAGAGGAGGCTCGAACCCATACTCTACAAGGTGAGCGCTCTAACCAATCAGCTACCATGTCTACACACAGTAGCTGATCGCTTACTTAAACACTACGTCTGCTGAATACAGTAGGTATGCATTTGTGTCTTAACTGTCTTGACATATACACATTCTGTTAGGAATATCTGAAAAATGTTCTCTACAGGATCTAACAATGCACCACTCCTTTGAATCATATGCTAAACACCAAGGACCATTTAACTGAAACTGTTATATGAGCTTGTTAAAAATCATGTAATTATATAATGTTCAAATGAACTTTCTGGCTCGGTGGAGTCAAGCTGTGTGTTAAAGACCTTAATGTTTGCCAGTTTCCCATACGACTACACATTTGCGAACATCCACTGAAAGTGTAATAAAGACATTGAATGACAAATACTGCACTACAGAAAACAACCCAGAAGTAGTATATTCAGATTGACAACTGTTACCTCTTAGGGTGGTTCTTGAGTACGGCTAGAACCCTTGTCTCGCGCTTGTCCTTCGGGTGGTTTTTTAACTGAAATCACAAAATACAAAACAATTCGATGACCAGTTTCAAATACTCCACATTTGCTGCTAACTCAGAACTCTACAAGTACAGTATAACAGAATGCACAAATACTCACTAGCCCCATAATGTTGACTCAGCCTTCCACTATCTGGGGGTGACTGTAAAATGAGCAGTAGGACAGATGGGCGCATTGCAGGCTGCCATACCGTTAAATTCCACTCCTTTTAAACTTTTTATCATCTGTTACTACAATATCATGTAATCCTACTGCGTACTCATGAGTTTGAATTAATAAACGAATCTTATTATTATCATTATTGAATACAAACCCTGCCTGGTAAAAGCCGTTTCCAGTTGTGGTTGATCCAAGGAATGATATCCTTCGCAACGTCAAAGTAGATTCTCTTTGTTCTTTCCTTCCGTCTCTCAGTCTCATTCCGATCTCTCTGCAACCGGTACAGGGACAACTGGACAACGTGAAGCCTACAAATTCAAAATATTTCACGCCTCCGAGATACAAACCAGAATACTAACAATCCGCATAAGCTTTTAATTTCTATTATTACCAGGGTATTACTACTATTTTTACGCAATAATTAAGCAGAGATGGTTATTATGCATTTACTGAGCACCACTATCCAATGAATAAGTATATTCTGAACGTATGTAACCATCAACGGTGCTGCGAAATTGTGACTGAAAGACTTGAGCAAGCACCAATCGAAGGCACTGAGCAATTGTGAGTGAAGGACTTGCTCGACGTCCTTACACAGTAACCATCACAGGGGAGGCTCGAACCCATACTCTACTCAGATCAAGGTCCCTACACAGTAACCAGCTCAAGCACGGCCTGAATCCGCACTCTCCGTGTTACAAGGTGAGTGCTCTGACCACTGTGGTTTGAATTAACAAAGTTTCAAGTATGCATCGATGTGTCAAGACACCCAACTTTGAGTACCTCACAAAAGCTCTCCCTTTGTAATTCAGACAGTGCATATTTGATACTGGAGACTCCCGACTTAGGACTTAGACTCATGCTTAGCATTGTTACTGATGGCTGGTGTAACGAGTCCTACATGACTTCACTGGCAGACTGTCACTGAATCTATGCAAGTTTAGGTCATTCACATTCACTGTCTTTACTGAATGCGGTTAATAAACTACTAACTTATTTACTTACCCACACGTCATCTCACATGATCGTTCCTAAAAACTACCAGCAATAACAAATTCTAAACACGCAATAACTAACAACTTATGCTCTGTGGAACTATTTCTATTTCTGTTTCCACAAAAATACAACACAGTAACTTACACATGACTGTGACTTATTTCATGATCAATTTTTAATTAATTTTAGACCACGAGAAGAACCGAAATTACCATTTCATCTGGACACGTCGAGTGTACTCCTGACCTGACGTCATGCAGTGTGAACAAACGAATATGAACAACGTATCGCCAGCCAAGGGTTTCGTCTTCAAACTAAGAATGCAAACTGCAACAAAGGAAAACATATTCTCATTGTCACCTTATATATCAAATACTGCACATCTATGTAACATTCTTCAAAAGGTATCTAATAGGGGGTGGGCAACAATTAACAATTGCATTATTGGGACATAACATTTTGAAAGTAAACTGCTATCTTTCACACAATAAACATCTGACTGTTTCCAGAATACAGGAATCCAATCATTAAGGCGTTTGGCACATAAAAACTATTTCCGGGGTTCTTATATTATGACGCCTCTGTAACAAACTGACACCTGTTTTTCACCCAAAATTTAAACCTGGAAATGCCATTGTTGCAATTGCAATTCTGCCATATGATCAAATACTGCATGTCTATGTAACATTGTTGAAAAAGTATCTAATAAATGGAGATTATATGCTATATGAAAACTGTTCATTATCTAACCATTTCAGGCCGCACTGAACAGCTTGACCTCACATGCTAAGGCTCGCAAAGCCTTCAAATCTGAATACATTTATCTTAATACAATTTGGCCTCCGACCCCTTAATTGCAGTCCGCGGTGACCTGAGTGTCCCATTAATGCACTTCTAAATGCAACATCGGGCCTTCTCGTATCTGGGACCGAGTATCTGAAGATTATATGCTCCTCTTGAGCTGAAGGAACTGTTCACCTGCATTTTATACCTCTCTGAACCATTCTTTTCAGGCGTGGTTGGGCTGGAGCGCTCTGACCTCACATGCTGAAGGGGCGCTATATTAAGCAAAATTGATTCATTGAATGGTGAACCATAACAGTGTGAGCGCAAGTTTGTGTGCATGCGTGGGATAGAAACATGCAAACTACTAACCATAGTGAAACCACTGCAGACATTTGAGACACTGGAGCATACAATTAGACCACCTATATTCAAACACGAAACTAATATAAACGTTTCAAATGGAGTTTATGCATTTACAAGTATATTTGTTCAAACATATGCAGGCACCACTATACAAAATCAGGCAATGAATCGGTAAGAAGTATAAATTCAACAACACAGCAGAACAAAGACAGTCCTTACTAAGCAAAGAATGTTAAATGATCATCTAATGATACAATATAATCACTACAACATAATCTCCAAACTTATGTACATGACATCACTCAATGACATTCCAATGTAGAAGCGCAGTCAAGTTCAAAATGTCAGTTCTACAGAGGGAGAACCGCATGCATAAGTACAAAAATTTACATAAACACTGAAAGATGTTGTAGACTCAGAGGTGTACAAAAAGCATTCTAGAATACAACAGACAAATTCCTCTAATCTGTCTGTTTTCGGACAAGTTATAATCAATGTAAGGCAGTAGGAGTACCTTGTAGCATAATCACTTTGAGAGACAGGCACTTTTACATGCACAGTTGGCTAAAATATAATGTTCAGCATAAGGTGACTGCATCGCAGGTGCTATATAAATTCTCAAATTAAAAGCATAAAAAAGCAGCAAGGTCATACGTGTATCAGAAATGAATGAGCTAAGACAACCTACTGTCCTGGTTTTCGACAGTAGCAGTAGATATTCTGCTTGTTCGTTTGGTGCTTCTCGTCCCAGTCCAAGTTATCTCGCTGCTAAAAACAAAAACCATCAAACATCACTTAAATAACCATATAAACAACAAGATAAACATATTAAACATAAAAACAAGTACACAAAATAAACATACAAATGCAATCAAACAAACAAACATAAATGGGCAATTGTTTGCAGAATTACAGTGCCATCTTGTCTCCACTCAGCTCTTCTTCATTTCAAGGTCAGGAAATTAGCTGTAAGGATAAAAAAGTGTTCTGTCAATAAACTGCTACTGTTTTGGTAGTGTCAGTCAAAACATCTTTCAACATTGAAATCTTTTTTCTAAAGAGGCTGGCAAACAGGTTTTCTAGTAACTTTACCTTTTTTACATAACCATAGAAACCCAAAACATTTATCAACATAGGCAAGGCTGTTGGTGAACACAAGTAACACACGCAACTCGTCTCTTAAGTACAGAGGAAACGTTGCTTTTCGCAGTCTATGTTACAAATCTACACCACTGACATTGTCACAGTTGAACGGCCACTATCAATAACTTACAATTGAAACATGATAGCAGAGACTAACTGCAAAGAGGCTTTACCTTGGGTTGAACAGAAACCTGCCGTGAGCAAGACGAAGTATTGTCCAGCCTCTTCCCTAGGCCATCAATCTACAAAACGAAATAGCCCATAAAGCTTCATATAAGTGATTCAAATACGAGATGCCTCCAATTTGTCTTGTGCTTTGAGTGGCACTATATAAATGTTCAATTACAAGCTAACAATACTTGGAAAATGCAAGACATGACTGTCTTGCAAACTTTAAGCTTGTTTGTTACTTATTCATTATTAAATAAACTTCCCTGTGGTTGGCCCAACAACATGGAATGTGCGGCACTGCGACTAAGCGCTATACACCTGCTGAGCGCTATCTGCTCTCTGTTCCATTTGCTGCTGTAAGACTACGTTTCTCTGCTTGGCCTGGGTCGGGACCACCTCTGAGTAAGAATCCTGAAGGGGCGCTATATAAATTCTGATTGATTTTGCTGTGAATGTTTGTCAACAATCTAATTCACCACTGTGAGAGTTTTCTGTACCTTCTGTACCTTATATATTCTGTATAAAATCCGCTGCAGGATGGGGAGCCAATGCAGGACATCCCGCATATAATCGGTGATATGGCTGAACCTTGGGATACGACCAATGAGGTTTTGAAAAGAAATGAACAGATGAAGTTACTGTTTACCACAACTGTGTCTGAGAAGGAACAGCCTCGACACGCCCAACTGCAGTCACCACGAAGTTCTTCAGGAGTTATCGATGGATTGTGACATTCAGGATGAAAGCCTTCAAGAAAAACCATACATAAAATGTATGTGAATAAGCATTTACACACATGCATGTGCAAGCAACTATGTACCTATATATCAAGCGACTCACATGATAAAAAATTCTACAGTCAATATTATTATGTATGAAATTTTACTGAATTCACAATGCTGTCTAATCAACATGCGTAGATGTATCTAGATACATATGAGATACATGTAAAGCACAATTTAAGCACTACCTGCATGGAAACTGAAACCAATTCATAGAGCAGCACAATAAAGTATGTCCAATACTCTATCTCCTTGATGGGAGCATTTGGTGTCCAGGAGGTAGAATTGACATGACGTCACTAAATCCACACGTCATTTTGCCAAAATGCTCTAACACTCTAGACAATTCGAGGGGTTTAAGCCAGAAGGTCGTATCTACGATTTTTTGTAAAATGGACATTTTCACAGAAATTGAATCAACTGACTACAAAGCAGGTACTGCCAGAAGGCCGTAGCTATAAGGCTTCATTTAAGAGAGTTGGTTTGAAGATACAACCCAAATTATGGGTCACATTTATGCCATAAGGATGTAAAAATAGCAGTTTTCATGCCAGAAGGGTTGCATCTTGAAGAAGATACATCCATCTGGCAGTACGTGAAACCCATGCATTGCTTAGATACGTCTCTATGGCACAAATGAATTATTTTTAGGCAATTAAATTAGCGTGAAAAAATGCTTATTTTACTTACTTTACTCTTCAAACAACTTAAACCACTTACTTACTTGCGTAGAAATTGGAGAGCGTAATATCATCTATGTTATTCTAAAGTTATTAGTTGTTTATACCATTTTGTAAGGGTGCGTTTTATGATTTTACACCAGAATATTGTATCTTCAAAAAAAATTATTATCTTGGCCCATAATTATTAATAATTTGTGCTAGATTGTGCAGTATGACTCAGTGTTTCTTCAGATAGTTTTTGTTGGTGGTTATCTTGCAAATTACACAGAATTTATGATGTTTTCATCATAAAAAGTTTTCTCTTGCCAGAAGGTTGCATCTTGTCAAACTTTGACAAAATTCACCAAATTGTCACGTTATGTGTAAACAATACAATGCATACTTTAATGCATTTTGAAAAGGAGTCTTATTGCTCAGCATTTAGCTAGAAATAATTTTCATTGTTTAAATAAAAAAATGCTGAAAAAATTGTTAAAAAAATACTGTAACAAAATTTCCGTTTTCTTCGTTTATCTCGAAATGTCAAAAAACCTAGTTACTCCCTTCTGGCTTAAACCCCTCGAATTGCTTGTGAAGGATCACACTAACTAAGCACTAAGATAATAGATCAGATTTTATACAGAACCTATAAAGACCTTCTTAGAGAACAGCATCTGTGTTGAAAAGTCACCATTCCTTAATGACACGACTGAAATGCAAGGTCACCAAGCGAAACAACACATCTCCTATTTCAAAAGATGCTCAGTCAACATTATTCAAATGACACTGAAGGAAATTGCAGACAGGTAATATAGTTTATTTGTATAATTAAAAAAGACAAACGCTGAAATCTTACCAAGTTTACACTGAGCGCAGAAGACGACCTGAGATGTTGTTACAGTTTCATGGCATAAGCAACACGTTGTTTCATCGCGATCTACGAAAGACACAAGAGAAGAAGCTTAGAATTCCATTAACAAATTACTATTCTACAGATTTACACAGTTTAGTGAAATGGTTATGATGTCAGGAGAACATTGCTTATGCCCAGGATTCAAACCTCATTCACACCTAGCAAGTCTTTCACCACAATTGCTCAGCACCATCGACTGATGCTTGGTCATTAGGCAGAGGCGCTTAACGAATGCATATTAAATAACAAAAATAATAGTGAGCCACTCTTAAATGCCTTTAAAGAACCTCACAAAGGAGAAGAAGCCCAGCCATCCAATAGGTCTAAACAGGTACACACAAAAACACAAGATGAAAATGTTTGTAGAGCAATTTGTAATAATAATAATATCTTTTTCTTTAATAAGCGCCTGACAAACGCACTGCGCTGTACATTTACATGTTATGCAATTTAAATCTTAACTACTAACAGAACAGACAGCCTGCAATACAACGGCGCTAATATTACAAACATATCCATGCAGGGGGCTCGAACTTCATACCTCTCGGTCTGTGTGCCAGATGTTATCCAATGCGCCACGGGCCCCCGAATAGTGGTGCGTAAAGTTCTAATTTTATTATTGAGCATTTATCAAGCACCACTATCTAATACCCAAGATTCAAGTGATGGTGCTGAGCAACTGTGAGTGAAGGACTAGCTCAATGGTTCTACACAGTAAGCGTTTCAGGGGAGGCTTGAACCTGTGCTCTGCATTACAAGGTGGGCACTCTAACCAATCGGATACCACGTCCCACAATTTAATCTGAGTGGTAGACTGTTCGATGAGGATATTCTAAAGCTCTTTGTGGCTGCTTGGCTTACTGCACAAAGTAGCAACCTTGAACAATCAGAAGTATGTATCCTTATTACACGCTATCACTGTGTTCACAACCCTTAGGTTCAAACTTGAACACATGTTGTAGCTGCAGAAACATTATTATTATTAATTACTATTCATATTGTGGAGCGTGGTGGTGTAGGGGTATGTTCGGTGCCTTGCAGCCGGAGGGTTGCGGGTTCAAATCCACCTCAAGCCACCGCGTAGGGACCTTGGGCAAGTCCTTCACTCGCAATTGCTCATGCGCTTCAGCGTGAAACTCAGATTCAGTGTCCGCACTGTAGTCGGGAGCGCCTCTGAGTAGAAATCGTGAAGGGTCGCTGTAACAAGTGTTCATACATACATACATACATGAAACTTGTAAAACAAGAACTACTTACTGAAACGCTGTATGTTGCAGAAACGACACCAGTGCGTAGTTCCATCTTCAAATCGCATGTAACACCGAAGTCGAATTGTATCAACCTACGATAAGTGAAGTCAACATAGATACGGATTTTCATGATAGAGTTTTACCAGACGTGAAATATTTCCTGTATTAATAATTACTAATGTGGATCTAACATATGACACATCAACAGGATTTTCATTAAGATCAGCTTTTAAATCTACAGATCAACTCTGAATATGACTCCGGGAGACTACATGCACCCTCCGTCCTAGGCCTCACCAATTCTCACTTCCACCTAAGGACACCAAAAACTTTATTCCTAGGCTGCTTTACAAGGCCATATATTAAACATAAGACCCATTTACATCAAATATTAGCCAATAATATCCTGGACCAAACATTAAACGAATTGCCATAGCCTACACATTTTTGTTTTTTGTCTTCCTTGTAAACACATTGCGTTCTGACAATGTGTTATGAATAAACGAAGATTCTATAAAAACAGACGACAGAGGTTAATTGCAACATTTTGAACACAAGTTTGGGAGTAGTATTTCTGATAAAGGTAATAAAATTTAACATAATAACAAAATGTACTAACTACCTGCAAATCATTGAGTGCCTTAAGGGCCCTCATCCAGATCAATTGTTATAACATTGTCATAATCTGCTCACCATGAGTATTCGAGCGATATGGAAAGGTTGACCACGACATCTTGCAAACAAGATCCTCCCCGTTCGGATGTGCGCTGGGACATGTGGCTTTGACTCCAACGATCGGTTACTAGCGCCATCTTTTCGTGAACGATCTACTTGCACCTCACTCGTCATGACATCTTATGCAGCTTGGCCAATAAATTTCAACTGTTAATAATTGCACACAACAGAAAACACTTGCACCATTATGGAAAAATTAGTTATTACTTAATTCCAGTTTAAAGTCTTCCTGGCAAGCTTATAGTATCGGGTGCTGAAGGATACAGTGCGCAAGTTTACTGGCGTCGAGAGGGTCGGCTAGGGTCAGGTTACGCGTCGTGAGGGTCAGGGTTAGGGTTAGTGTCGTCATAAGAAAACCTGGTACCGTCCAGCATCCGCACAGCATACCCAAAGATACTGTATAATCCTTCAGCCCCCGATACTATAAGTTTGCCGCAAACAGCTGACAATAATTTCTTTTACATGATATTCAATTGGACGTTTATATAGCGCCACAAGACTCTTTAACGCGCCTGCATTCGAGGGTTTTCCGTACCTTATTTCTTTACAAAAGTACTGCATTCTTATTGTCAAGGGACTATCTAAGCCGACTTTGTAAACATAAAAAGCAAATTGTAAAGACAAAAGCTTAGGCATAGCCCAGTACGTCTAACCGCTAAATTTGCCGCAAGAGGGCGATATTACAAGAATATCTCAAATATCTGCAAATTTAAAATGCAACCATTCAATTTACCTACACATATAGAACTCATATTACGTAACGAAGCTCAGTTTTAAAATTTATCTGTTTTGAAGAGAAACTTATACAGATAAACTTACAATAACTGCAAAATTATTTTCTTCACTTTGGCGCCCGGATGAGCCCAAAGTACGAGGCTTAATTTCTTAAGGAAGATGGACTGCTCTAATATGTAAGCATGTATATTGTATTATAATATCATTCGTTTATTTTCTAAATGTATGTGAACAGTAACGATTGACAGAATGGCCACGTATGGTTGAGTTTGTTACTACATGTTTCTATATAACGTTCTTGGGATGAATATTGATAATTTTTTGCACACAACCTCTTACGCCAGTACGTGCTTCCCAAGTAGGGAGCCGTGAACCGGATCTGGGGTGCCGCGGCTGGATGTAGAATGGTAGAACCATATAACATTTGTGCAGCTTTTTCTCTAAAAAATGTGAAAAACTACGTAACTGACTACTGATATAGACCTAGGCCCATAATTATTCGTAAAAACTTATAGTGTAGAAAATTAATAGTTTCAAGTAAAACTTACAACCCAGCGATTGGATACAACGAACGTTGCTCGTTCAGTAAAATAAAGAACTAATTAACTTGAATAAACATGCACAGGCTAGATGAAATTAAGCCCAGGCTTGCCCCTTGACCAGCAGTTGCGTTAATTAGAACTTAGAAGGCCGAAGAGTGCCGTGCTCTGAAAAGGTTGGGAAGCACGTCACGTGCTCGTATTCAATCAGAATAATTTTAAAACAATATAAACAAATTATACCTCCTTCTGACTTAAAATTTACGAGAGTTTTTTTACTGTGGCTGTCCCAAACTCTATTCCACGTGACCACATCCAGTCGTCCATCCATTGGCAACCCTACGTACCCTTCTTTATTGATAAGCTATAGGTTTCCTGTTCCCCACTGTCCGTCCCTAATTACATTCTCTGAGATGATGCCGTGGTGGTGGTGGTGGTGGTGGTGGTTTGGTGGTGGTGGTAGTGATGATGACGATGATTATCACGACAATGACGACGAATAACAATGACCCTAAACAATAACAGAACAAGAACAACAAGAACAATAATAAAAAAAATGATGATGACAACGACGACGACGACGACGACAACGACGATGACGATGACGATGACGATGATGATGACGATGATGATGATGACCAACATTATTTACAGGAAACTGAACGAAATGTAGGCCTACATCGCCAGATAGCTATGCATCGCGGAGGTAATGGCCAGATTGTTGAGTCATTTTGATTAACAGGTCAAAATCATAGAGAAAGAAGAGGCTGGAAAGAGGAATCGAATAACTTGGAATAAGTAGAAGAAATTACAGTTAATAGGATAATGGAAATTAATGGAGACATGAAGTAGAACACGGAATTAAAGGACAGAAGGACGGAAGAAGGAAGCTAAGGAAGAAGAGTGAGTGAGTGATGGAGAGAAAGAGGGAGAGAGAGGGAGAGACAGACAGACAGACAGACAGACAGACAGACAGACAGACAGACAGACAGACAGACAGACAGACAGAAACAGACAGAGACAGATAGACAGATAGACAGATAGACAGATAGACAGATAGACAGATAGACAGATAGACAGATAGACAGATAGACAGATAGACAGATAGACAGACAGACAGAGGCAGGGAGAGACAGAGAGGTACAGTGAGAAACAGAGACAGAGACATACAAAGAGTGATACAGGCAGACAGACTGAGAGAGAGCGCGAAAGCGAGAGAGACAGAGACAGACAGACAGACAGATGGAGATAGAGACAGAGAGAGATAGAGACAGACAGACAGAGAGAAAGAGATAATGACGGAAAGTCAGAGACAGACAGACAGAGACAGACAGAGAGACACATAGAGAGACATACAGAGACAGAGACAGAGATGCAGGAGGATTGCAGGCGTACATGCAAAGCTGCCTTGAATCACGCCATCTCGCGTCGTCCGGCATCTAAATGGCCCATCCTCTTCTTCTTCTTTGTGCTCCACTCCTCTAAGACTGGCTTCCTGTCTTCGCCGCTTCCGCCAGAAGGCCAAGCAAATCTATTCCCCGTTTCTTTCCGGACTAATCCTCAGGTGCGTTTGGCGCTCCATAAGGCCACGCAAATCTATTCTGCGTTTCTTGTCTCTCGGACGACGATCAGAAGACATGTCTTAAATCTCGGTGGCATGTGCAGCTGCCTGTCACCGACGCTGGACGGATAAACTCCTCCAGGTGATGTCTGCTGACTTCAGACACATCAGAGGCCCTTGTGGACACTGGATAGGTGGAGACAAAACAAAGAGAAAGAAAGAAATGCATGGTGAGAGAGAGGGAGAGGGAGAGGGAGAGGGAGAGGGAGAGGGAGAGGGAGAGGGAGACAGACAGAGACAGAGACAGAGACAGAGACAGAGACAGAGACAGAGACAGAGACAGAGACAGAGACAGAGACAGAGACAGAGACAGAGACAGAGACAGAGACAGAGACAGAGACAGAGACAGAGACAGAGACAGAGACAGAGACAGAGACAGAGACAGAGACAGAGACAGAGACAGAGACAGAGACAGAGACAGAGACAGAGACAGAGACAGAGACAGAGACAGAGACAGAGACAGAGACAGAGACAGAGAGAGAGACAGAGACAGAGACAGAGACAGAGACAGAGACAGAGACAGATACAGAGACAGAGACACAGACAGAGACAGAGACAGAGACAGAGACAGAGACAGAGACAGAGACAGAGACAGAGACAGAGACAGAGACAGAGACAGAGACAGAGACAGAGACAGAGACAGAGACAGAGACAGAGACAGAGACAGAGGCAGAGACAGAGACAGAGACAGAGTAAG